>ML776945.1:143094-154346 GCA_009831015.1 Picea engelmannii
GAACTAGTTTGGGTATCTCATGAGATAAAGAAGTTTCATTTGATTACAATAGAAAGTTTCATAGGATGGTTGTTGAGTTGTGTGGAGTGATAAGTAGCAAGAACTTAACTGTTTTCAGTAGATCTCTTACATGCATATACAGAATAGTTTTATGAAGTTAGTACATAACAGTACCGGTCAGTACCGAGTAGTACCAAGTAGTGCAGAGCAGAGTAGAGTACAGTAGCTTCTTTCGGAAAGTTTCCCTTAGCAGTTCAGAGATTAGTTTGGCATCCTTTAAACCCCCTCTCCAGCCCTGCATTTCCTGTGCTGGTTCCTCTAAGTCTACCTCCCCGGGTTGACAATTAAATGTTGATGTACATGGTATATCTGCAGCTCGACAATCTGATTTTGATAAAAATAACACTTAGTCAACTTGGCATACAATTGATGTTATCTCAGTACTTGCAATACCAATCTTAAGTGATGTTCATGCTCCTCTTCAAACTTATAATAGATAAGTATGTCATCCAGGAATACTATGACAAACTTGTCCAAATAATTTCTGAATATGCCATTCATTAAGTACATGAAGACAACTGGTGCATTAGTCAATCCAAATGGAACCTCTACTAATTCACAATGCCCATACTTGGTCCTAAAGGATGTCTTATGCATGTCTTCTTCCTTGATTCTTACCTGATGGTATCCTACTCTCAGGTCAATCTTTGAAAATATCTTTGCTCCTCTTAGCTGATGAAAGAGGTCATCAATTCGGGGTAGTGGATACTTTTTCTTTATAGTCTACTTGTTCAGCTGTCAGAAGTCAATACACAGTCTCAAGGTTCTATCCTTCTTTTCGAAAAAAATTACCGGTGCTCCCCAAGGTGAAGCACTTGGACGTATGTACCCTTTCTTCAACAATTCATCCAATTGCATTTGTAATTCTTTTAACTCTGCTGTACTCATTCTGTAAGGTGTTTTTGACACTAGGGAAGCTCCTGGCACTAAATCAATTGATAAATCTATCTCCCTTATTGGTGGCAATCCGAGTATTTCTTGGAATACATCCTCAAATTCCTTTAGTACCGAGAAATCTATAAGGCTTGGCCCCTTCATATTGTCTGGCTCTTCCACATGAGTTGCATACAATTGACATCCTTTTATAAAACATCTTTTCAACTGTAAGGCTGAAATATTTCTTATAGAGATGGGTCTTGGAACTCCTTTCACAGTGTTCTATTTTCCATTTCTATCAAGACATGTAAATGTCTTGTTATGAAAATCTAGGACATCATGATTCTTGTCCAACCAATCCATCCCAATCAGAACATCATAAGACCCCAATGGTATGATATTTAGATCAGTACTAGTATTCATGACATTAATACTTATGGAACAACTTCTAACCATATCATGGATTCTTCTTTTGGTTCCAGTGGCTAACTGAACCAAACTTTCTTTTACAAGTTTACTTTTCTCCAAATGTAATCTATCCACTATCTTAGGATCAATGTAGCAATGACTTGCTCTTGAATCAATCAAAATAGCAACATGTTTATTTATGATCTTACCTTCCACCTCAATCATATTGGACTGGTACTCTGCTTGTTGATCATTTAAAGCTGCATATATTCTTCCCATATCTTCGACTGTTGTAGCCTCTTGGATGTTGTGCACAATCTTCACTCTGTCTTTTCTGTGTGGGAAATCCTTGTATCGGTGATCTTCCTTGCATCCCTCGACATTGGATTGGTGGTCTTCCCCCTTTTCCCAAGGAATATTCCTTCTTGAAATCTCCCTTAGCATACTGATCTTGATGATTTCTATTAGGCTCATTCCTATTGAAGGGAGGTTTGAATCCCTTCCTCCTATGATCAGACTTCACATTTTTCTTTTCCTTCTAAGATTTATCTAGGGATTCTCTTCCCTGGCCTCACTCATATAGGTATTTAGCCTTCCTTATGGCCTCATTCAAGGTCTTAGGTTAATCATACTTGATATTTTCCTTATAAAAGGCTGGAAATCCATTTAGAAACCTATGTATTTTCACTTTCTCATCACTAATGAACCTGACATATTTTAACAATCCCAAGAAATTCTTCTCATACTCTTCCATAGTCATGCTTCCCAACCTGATTTCAAGGAACTCCTACATTTTCTTGTCATAGAAATGCTCTGAGAGGTATTCCTTCTGGAAGTACTTCTTGAACTATTTCCAAGTGATCCTACTTTCATTAACATGCTCCACTTGCTTCATTTGGTCCCACCACACTGCAACTTTCCCGTGTAAATGGTAGCTGGAAATCCTGGCTTCTAGGTTTGATGAATAAGTATGCAACTGAAAATATCTCTGGAGCCCAAAAAACCATGCTTCAACATCATCTTCCCTTTCTCTTTCACCAACAAAGGAAGGTGGCTTGAGATTCCTTAGCTCTCCTTTCAAACTATCTACCTGTTGTTTCCTTCTTTGTTTCCTAACAAGGGACACCTCTAGACTGCTTATAGGATCATCCGATGCATAAAGATTCCTTTATGAGTAAGGAGGTGAGTGGTGTCCATGAGATCTTCTAGAGCTTCTAGAATAACCAACTCTTCCACGATCATTTCTCCTTTCATGACACCTTCCTTCTTGAGTTTGATCCCTTCTTCATTTTCCTCAGCAACTGATTCAAGCTCTGCAAAACTCGAGCATTTATCTGACTTTGATCTCTCATAAGTCTCTCATTGTCTGCTTTGTAGCTCTACACTTCCATCTTCAAGCTTCTTACCATTTCTATTAATGTTTCCTTCTCTCCTTTTTCCTTATTTCCATTGGAATTTGTCTTTTCATTACCAACTCTGGTATTTTGGCCTTCGACCTCCTTATCATGACTGGAGGCTCCCTCGCCTTCTTCCATTTCCTCAATACACATCCTGGGTTGATGTGCTTAAGACCCTTTAATTCTACAAAATGTGCAAGCGACCATTTTGTTATAATTATGCATATGATAAACAAAATTTCCAAACCATGCTACATGTCTCTTTTTTTTTTTTTGTTCACAGAGACCATATCCCCAATCACCGAAAATAACAGTGTCCTTTTATCCTTGGCTGACACATAATTTCATCCTGTGCATGTGCTTCCTTCAACCACCTTCCCAGGTGACCATGACTAGAAATCACAGCTAAATCCTTCCTTAGCACCTTTCTGTCTCGAATACAACCATTTCATCTCTTAGGCCTCTGTCCTTCAGCCCTGAATCTGTATATGACAATGATCATGACCCTTCGCTTAGCTGAAAATGCGCTTGTCCAGAGCTTCAGGACTTCAAAACTTTTAGCCAGGACCAGATCAACGACCCTCTTCCTCCTTCATGATCAACGATCGAGATCCACTTTGGGAGTCCATGCTTCGGGAGTCTCAATGTCTCTCGCTTGCCTCCTCCCTGAATGATTTTACTCGGAGTTCATGATCTGCCGACATGTGTGTTCCCACATATCGATGGCTATGAATCGCTTTGGCTCTTCAGGCTTTAGAAGTTTCAAACTTCCCTCCTACACTTTCTCCCATAGTGATTTCACCCAAAGTCGATGATCCTTCGATGTGTGTCTTATGGAATCAACGGTCGGTATGTACTCCAACCTTCGGGCCTTCGGGAGTTTCTAAACCAACGCAAACTGTCACATATTTCCCCTCTGGAGTGCCCAGTCTCTGGACTGCACGATTTGTCGCCACATGGTGAAATGATAGAAGAGGACACATGGCCCAATTAGAAGGGTGACATGTTTCATGTTCCAATTAACTTTTCAATATTCCAAATGCTCAAATCTTACTGACATGTGGCACACATCCCATGTGTCCACGTCATCCTAGGTGACGTCCGCAAGCCACGTCACTTCATAATTCTGGGGTCCACATCACCTCCAGGTGATTTCATCATGTCCCACCACTTCAAATCTTTGGGCTTAGGGACTTCGGGATTTTTCATACTAGCACACTTCCAATTCTCTCGAACCCTGAATTCCTGAACTGGACAATCTGTCGCCATGTGTCCTCCTGGATTGGATGGCTAAGATTCACTTCGGATCTTCACCCGAAGTTAATGGATATGCTCCATGCGTCCTTGTCAATATAATGGATATGTTTTACTTCGGGGCTTTGGACTCTGGAGATCTCAAACTTCAACCTTTTTCCTACAAAAAATGTTTTTGTCCGAAGCTCGCGATCTTCTGACGCGTGTCTCCCGCAGATCAACGACTATGATTCCTTTGGGACTCCGGACTCCAAAAATATCAAACTTCAAAAGATATCTGGCCCTATTGGCTTTTATTTGAAGTCCTGGATCTGGCGATGCATGGCTCTCGATAGATCAATGGCCGAGATCCATTCGGGTCTTCGGGTTTCAAAAATCTCAGCCTTCAAACCCCCTCCTTGCTCACTTTTTCCAAGAGTGTTTTATCCAGAGCACGTGATCAGTGGACGCGTGTCCTCCTATATATTGAAGTTTCCCAACTACTTTGAATCTTCGTAGGTTCGTTGCTCGAGCGTTAACATGTCACATCACTACATGCCTTTCAATTTGTGGGGGCATGCATTGGTGGTTTAGAGTAACCCTCTTTTCTCCTCGCAATTCTCCCGATGCTGATACGTAACCCCTTGGTGAAACCGTGGTTTGGATTGTAGGACCGCCTTGAGAAATTAACTCTCGTGCAACTCGGTTCCCCACAATTCCTGTTGGCTGTTGATCTCTCTCTCTCCAATGGTATCTGATGGTTGCGATCTTAACCTTGCTTCCTTTTTATCAAATGAACCCTATTCACCTGTCCTCCGATCCAACGATCCCGAATCTCTCCTGATCCTACAGTGGCGATATTTCCTGAATTCAAAAGGAATGGTCATGATCCTTCGAACCCTTATAGAGGATCTATGACGTTCCATCTCTTGCATAGCTTCTGTAACGCCATTCCTCCTGATATTTTCAATTTCATAGTCAGAGTTTGATATCGACCACAAGACTCTGACCAACAGATCCGACCCATACTGGCCTGGTGTTTCAAACCAAGGCTCTCATACCAATATGTAACATACCCCACCAGCCACATGCCAGGGTATGCTACATGCAATCCCACCCTCAGACTTCTTTCTCACATCGATACCTTCTTTATTTATTAAAGATGCATAAGATAAGATAATTAATGAAATGCACAGTAATATCCAACAAGCATGCATGTTCTAAAGATTCAATTAACGATAATTAAATATACAGTGGAAAAACATTCATACACAGATAATAATATCACAATGGGGAAAACTTATCTTTATGAAATATGACACTAACTAGCTGCATACCAATGACATTCCACCCAACCGTAGACACTATGCTCCAAATCTCAACAACAATGTCACCCCCGAGCCAAGGCTATGAATCCACAAGGACGGTTCCAGAGTGAACTTGGCTTCCCAAACCAGTCAAATCTCAATCTCTCACAGGCTTCCTATCACTTACAACAATCCAAGTACCCAAATCTTTTCTACCCAGCTTGCACCACCCGAGAGAATGAACCTCCACCTTTATCTGCCACACAGTCCCTCAGGCAGTCCTTCTCCTTATTCGAGCCTCCAACGCAACTGGTCCAGAATCTCATTGTTGGGACTCTCGGGACTCGTAGCTGTGATCCATGTTGGACATAGACCACTGCATCTCATACATGAAGGACTCAAGGCACGACTGGATCACACCAATGACCACTACAACCAACTATCCCGTCGCTAATTATTTCACAGTTTGGTCCCCCTTCCCGAGACCATTACGTAGGTGAGGATGGATGGAGGAGGTAGGTAACTGCATGGGAGTGTGTGAGGGTAAGAATGGGGTAACACAAAGGTGACGGAGCAGACAAGCCAATGACCAACCCCATAATTAGACCAAGGGCAGTTTTAAGTATGTTCATGGGGATATAAAGAACCTCCTGGCCTCCCCAAGAATCTCACGTAACTGATTCCCCCCGTTAGGAAAAAAGGTAATTAATCAGGAATAAACATATAGCTTCTCAAGCCCCCTCTCTTGTGGAATCATACCCCCCTATAACTCTAGTCCCTGTCTGTCTAGTAGCCAACGATGTGTCTATTATTAATAATGATCAAAGAATTATATTTATTGGGCATACTGGCCCTTTAAATAATTGTTTGGGCACTTAGGCCTCTCAACATTGTAACAATACATTATTTAAAATTGGGGTTCACAACCTAGGGTGTTACAAGAACCCTACTGAAGGTGGGATAACATATTGATGATCAATTGAGAGTCACCCTCCGCGACGCACTTTGTGTACCGTTCCTTGATGGTTATATGAAGGCGTTCCTATAGATATTTTATCTTCACTGCATTATTGTTGTCCAGACCCATATTTCTAGTGTAGGTTCTAATAATGTGACCCTTTTCATATGTGAATAAAACTCCATAGCGTGTTTCTCCTAGGTTTCCTTTAGAGGCACCATCAAAATTTAATTTGAGAAAGTCATGTGGGGGAGGGGATCAACTGGAGGGAGAAAATTATGCATTTGAGATGGCTTTTGGTGTTGGAACAAATACTGAAATTTTGGCTTTCGATAGCTTAGGAGGAAAAAATTTATAGTTTTTAGCTACCGAAAGTGCAGACTTTCGGTAGCTTAAATCTCAGGTTTCATATTCCATTAGCTGCTGAACGTGTATCGGCCGAGACCAAGCATTCAAGCATCACACATCAAGCCACATGGAAGAAGAGCTCATGAGTAGGCGCGAAAAGAATGCAATAAACAACATAAAATCGTTATAAGAAGGTTTTAAAAAAATGCCATGTCACCATTTTGGGTTTTCGGCAGTCGAGGGTTTGGCCGACATAAAGATTTTGACCACTGCATGTTTTCCCAAAAACTGAAAGCCGAAATCGGGGGTTTCAGGACTTTTGGTGGCTTAAGATGCTATGAAATCTCACTGTTAGCCACCGAAATCCAAGACTTTCGGCAACTAAGATAACTTTGTTTTTGGCCTGTTAGCCACTGAAATCACATTTTTTTCATATGCAAAAAAATGCCTTGGGGAAAAAACCATTTTTCTCAGCCTTGGAGAGGCCATTTTCCACATTCAAATAGTCTATCGACATCTAAAGATCTTAATATTTCCAGTGGTGTCTTCAAAATTTCATTTGGATATTGGGAAGGCAGTCAAAAGTCCCCCGAAAGGTGAGGTTTGTTTTCAGAAATATGACATTTTTTACTATGTTGAGTCATCATTTTCAAATGATGATTCTGAGCGACTGGAGGATCATTTTGAGAAACGGTCAGAGGATTGTTTTCCTAACACATCAAATATCAATAGACTCTCTCATTTTTCCTATAGTTTTTACATATTGGGAGAATCAAATCCATGTCCGAGCCCCAATTTTTGGATCTTATATCTTCCTGTTTTGACACATGTTTGTAAAATGCAGATATGGAGAAAATGGAATTGGATCTCAAGGAAATGAGAGAGGTTTTTTCTCAGAAAAAAATGATTCACAAAAACCTCTTTCAGTTTATACACAACTGTCACGATTCAAGAGATACATAACCATAACCACAGACCCAATTTTCAGCAGTTTGGCCCATTTTCTATGGCAGAAAGTTTCTGAAATTGATGGTAACTGTTGTTATCTTTTGGGAGGATTTCGACCTCAATACCTACATGAGATACCTATTCATTTCTAGAGGGATTTATTCTGTAATTCGAATCATTTTTCAGTTATTCGAAAGAAGACCTATATTATTGTATCTTCTTGAAGAAGAAAGGGGGGGAAAGATACAGGAGTAGTACTCCTGGGTTGTAGCTTTCATTTTCAGTTTAATAAAAGATTGCAAAAGAATGTTTTATCCATATCAGAGATTCTTGTGATGTTGCTTGCAGATTTTTTCCATTTTCTTAGTTTCAATATCACTTCATCTATCTTTTCTTCTCGATTTGTAACTTTTTTGTAATAGAATTCATCCTCTATTAGATGCTCTGTTGTAGACTAGTTATAGGTTGTTTCTTGCAGATATCAAGGTTCAGAATTCATCCTTTGCTAGATGATCTGTCCCAACCATCTCTTTCCATTGATTTATGCTTGGAATTCACTCATCGCTAAGTGCTCCTTTTGTATTGATATGTTTTCTCTTTATTTTGCTTACATACTTTTATAAATCCTTCTCTTTGTAATCAACTTCTATCTCGCCTTTGCTCCATGGATTTCCATTTCTGAAACACTCTTATTATTTTATTGATCATTTGACTCCATGTCCAATGGAATACCTCCCAGTCCAAACCATGAACCCTAAAAACCTCAAAACTTTCTGTTACCCACAGATCTGCCCACTGTTAATCTTATTGAATATCTTATCATGACATATATTCGAGAGATCCCTCTTGGGTTGGAAGGGGAAGCTTCTAATCAAAAGTGTTTCATGGTTATCTCGGAATTTACTTGCACGCAACCCAAATCAAGTTCTAAGTGATCAATTATTTTTTCATTTAAAATGTGCTAAGGATTGGCACTATTACATCCTAGAACCAACTCTTGCGACAACATTTCCTGGCACTGTTGTCGGGGATGGAGGATGAAGTTATCTTCCCTGGGATATGACAAAGTTCAGATCTATCTCTTGATGGTGAACAAGGGATAGGCATTCAATTGGTTGTGATCATTCACCTGGCGACTCCTTGGTTCTTAGACTCTACATGATTTTGTTGGCGATTCCATTGGTCTCAAAATGTCGAATTCGTTCATTGCTCAGAATGCTGCAAGGTTTGCTCCTCTAGAATTTACAAATGTTTATGGTTTTCCAAACACTGTTCCAGACATTAAAGTTTGGGAAGATGTCCTTCCTAAATTTGGTGAATACGTAGACGACAATCCTGCTCAACACTTGTTTGAATTCCACAAGCTCATTGATGAATTAAATGTACATCATGAAGATGTCCTCATGAAGCTGTTTATGTTTTCATTAGAAAGAGATGCTAGGCTGTGGTATAAATATTTACCCCATTCTAGTATTCCTTCATTGAAAGATCTTCACATAAATTTTCATCAACATTGTAAGAGGATATATTCAATTGAAATCCTTTTTGAAGATTGTTGTAATATAGAATTCATAAGACAAAATGATCAAACAAATCCTCTTGAAGAGGAGGAAGAAATATCATAAATTTCTTAAGTTGAAGGTGATCAGTATAAGGAAGATTTGGCTCATAAAGAAGCTGGATCTTGCGAACATACTCAAGAAGAAGATATTCAACATCATGGTCAACCTGCAGAAGAGAAAGGAAATAATTGTTGTTTTATCCAGAAAATACAAAGACCACCTCCCCCTTTAACAAAAGAAGAGATAGAACTACTCCTGAACAGCTATGTTACAACCCCTACTCACATAGATTTGAAACTTTCACACAGTCTTGGATATGAGTGTCAAACTTCTTCCATTTCTGAAAACGTAAATCTATTTTTAAATGATGACAGTCATGTATTTGATGGAACTTTACAGGAAGTTAGTGAACCTATTTATGATGATTTCCTACCAGGAGATCATCTTTTAGACTCTATTTTGTTTTGTGAAAAATATGTGTTTGCCATGTTTAATGATCTTGAAGAAAGTTCGTTGTTCGAGAATGCTTTAGACTATAATTTGGAGGAGTATGAATCTGAGATAGACATCATGCTAGAGAAAGAACCAAAATTTCCCATGCTTGAGGAACCCACAGTCAATATTCCAAGCATTTGTGACACTCCTGAGTTATCTACTGAACCTAAATATGATGAGTACACTGATGATTATAATATTGTTTCTCTAGAACAATTGGCTGCAGGTTTTTCATGGAGGAATGACGGTCTTTAGACAGATGCCATATCAGATGAAGGATGTTTGGATATCCTCCTTGAGGATGATCCTGAGCAAAATAAATTGGAGCACATAGTAGTCCTTGATGAAGCTTGTTATTTAAAACCTCAAGACCATGCATTTTTTCATGATCCTTTTGCTGACCTTCTAGATTCATTTAATGGAGGAGTATGCTATGTCATAGATATTTTGTCACAAGAATCGATGAAAAGTTTGAAAATTCATGATCAACAACAGGTCAGATGTGAGTTGTCAGTTTCCTTTTTCAGCCTGCTCAAAGAAAGTGTGAGCAAATTCCAAATAACTAGACAATTATTGGATTGGCTTCAGTGGCATTTTCGTATCATTTGATTCAATGGGAATTTTTCACTAGTTAGAGTAGGTGATGTATATAAATAAGATTGAATTTGAGAATTAGATTATAGCGGCGGTTTTCAATATGTTTTCAGTTTAGTTTTGAATCTAGTATGGTTTGTCTTAAAGCATTACGACTCCATAGCCCAATGAATGAATAAATGGTTTTTTGTTTCGAAAAGATGCAAGTAAAGTGACAGGGTTCAGAGTTTGATAAGGATGATTTTGGGTCGCCCAATGGATGAAGGCATGTGGTCTACTATTCTTGGCACTTTACAAGAAAGAACCATCCCTAGATGGAGCCCTTGTTGGAACAAATATTGAAATTTTGGCTTTCGGTAGCTTAGGAGGAAATTTTTTTATAGTGTTTAGCTACCAAAAGTGCAAACTTTCAGTAGCTTAAATCTCAAGTTTCATATGCCATTAGTTGTCGAAAGTGTATCAGTCGAGACTAATCATTCAAGAACCATGCATCAAGCCACATGGAGGAAGAGATCACGAGTAGGTGCGAAAAGAATGCAATAAACGACATAAAATCGCTATAATAAGGTTTTACAAAATTGCCACGTCACTGTTACCCATGATTTTGGTCATCATGATGATGTATTGATGATGGTGTACTCAGGCTCTTCATTGGAACTTTCTCCTGAGAAAAGTTACCTTCATCTCTTTCCAGAAATCACATTTTTGAGGAATGTTTGCAGGCTGCTAGTATATTTGCCTACGAGAATGCATGATTCTTGCAGCTGCCTTAAGCCAGGGTGAGAGAAGTTCGCACTGTGATGAACTACTAGGGTGCGAACTCTTTCTAAAGAAGGGAAAAAGATGAATTCTCGAAGCTTCTAGAAGGGATTCTTCTAGAAGGATGAGATGGCATTCGAATGGTTATCTAAGTACTAGATTCTTTGATATTTTGGGATCATTCTTATCCAAGTAACTAATCCATTCTCTCCTATATATTGAGGGAATTCTCATGGAAAAGGTTAGAAGCAAACAAGCAAGAGATTCATTGGAGAATTAGTGAAAAGGATTGTGTGAAGGACTGATG
>ML776945.1:154396-188770 GCA_009831015.1 Picea engelmannii
CATCAAGGCTCAGGTTGTAATCTTTACTTTCCATCAATATGATACAGTAATATGTCTCTTTCCCATAAAGCTATTTCCACTTTATTGTATAACTCCTTGATCATATACATAGATTGACTGTTGAATAGATTGTGCTTTCTTCATTTTGGTTGGTTTGTGTTGTCTTGGTCTTGACTGCGCAAGAGCACTAGAGTGAAGCAGGAGAAACAAAGACCACAGGAAGAGATTATAAGGTATGTAACTTGTTCTTGCCTCCTAGTTCATTCAATAGTCGAAATCTAGGGAAAGAGTATTATTCTGTCTTGCTTTGTTCTAGATCCAGGTGGATCTAGGGAGATCGGTTTGTGTCCGCACTTACGGATTTATCCAATAACAAAATTGGCGAATCCACTGGGGATCAAACCCAGAATCTCTGGTTTCGTAGACCAGGGAAATCCTTAAGACGATGACTACCCTTACAAAGCCTGCAAGGGTACTTGGGCTTACAGGTTGTTTGGGTGATCTTGACATCATCAACACTCCCAACACGATTAACAGCAACTGGTTGTTTTCCAACATGTTTGACAGTGGTTGGAGGTTTTGACCCTTGCTTATCTTTCTTCTTCTTAACCTTTCTTTCCTTCTTCTTCTTATTCACTGAGTTACTAGCTTCATAACTTTCACTCGACGAAGAAGATGAAACGGAAGGTGACATTGCAAGTGAAGAAGGTGAATAAGGTGAAGGATCAACATGAGGTTGATGCTCTTGGGGGGAAGTGCTTACAACCGAATCACTTACTTCATTCGGGATTACATGAGTGGAAAACAACCATACTGGTAATCCAATAGTGAGACCTGGAAGGCTCAAAGTAGCGATGTGAGGA
This sequence comes from Picea engelmannii, assembly GCA_009831015.1. NCBI lineage: Eukaryota > Viridiplantae > Streptophyta > Pinopsida > Pinales > Pinaceae > Picea > Picea engelmannii. Next base: position 155,260 of record ML776945.1, read on the forward strand.
GGACCAATGTTTCCATATGAAGGAAAAAGAAAAGGTTCCCCCAGAGCAGGGGTTCCTTCATTGGTCATTTCAGGAACTGATGCCATTAAATAAATCCAACCTAGAGTCTGCTAAGGAAAACAAACAACACACGCTAAAAATCTAGGAAGCAAGAAAACAAATAAAACCTTCTTACAATGAGCACACTAGTTGGTGATGAAATCCAACGTCGCGAGAAAAAAGTAAGAAGGGGCTGAGATAGAGCGGGTGGAAAAGTTACGTTGATGAGCGGGTGCAAGCTCCTACACATAACCGTGGGTATACCCTCCAAGGAGCCCGAGTGAGTTTGGCCAACGTCGATTCCAGGTACCGTGAAGACTTGCCCCTCCACAGTCACCTCATGTAAAGAACCTAGAGAGATAGGCCACTAAGGTTACCCATCACTACAGTTATGCCTGGGGGGATAGTCGATAGTCTGATCCACACACAAGGGCAGGGTATCTAGCCCGAAATCAACTCAAAAGGCTTCCACTCATCATTGTGGGTATACCTCCGAGTGATCCCCGTAATACGTGCAATCTCTACACCAAGGCCAACAAAGCAGGGTGAGTAACTCTGTTAGTCTCAATGCGACCTCGTGCTTGACCCTTGTGTTAGAAGGGCTTCCTAGGACAAAATGTAATAAGTGGATTTAACCACTCACTAACTCAAGATTCTATGTTTGTTTGCAACTTTGGAAAATTATCTTTCACACCTATTCCAAAGCCCTACAACTAATCTAATGTAGGTTTGCTACCAGAAAAGATAAAAATGTCTAATCAATTTTTATAAGTGCTTTATTTTATGGCTATTGTTACTCAAGAGGAAAATGGCATGGATAATATGGTGTTTTGACCGACTCGAAAATTATGCAAAGATATGAAGATGCAATCTTTTCATTTCGATGAAATCTATGCTACGAGAAGGAGAAAACATTTATCATTCCTAGATGCATAATGTCCCAAAATATTAAAAATCATCCATATCAAGATTCACAAGAAAGGAGAAAAAGGTACTGAACACCAATGCACGATTCATGGCCCCCCCCGGCCATGAGGGGGAAATTTTTTCATAATTTAAGATCAAAAAATGTCAAGAATAATGCAATTTCGCTACTTGAAATGCAAGGATGCCCCCAATCTAATATAAAGCAAGAAATTAAATCTTTTTGTTTCAAAAATTTCACTAAAAGAACTAATGAATTTTGTTAAAACAAATAAACCCAAACTAGTCTTTTCAATTGCATGAAGAAAGTGATCTTTCAAAACAAAAATCAAATGATAAAAGAACAAGAAAACTCAACTTTCAACCGATCACCAGTTCTTAACTAATCAAACACACTCAGATCCCGAAATCAGAGAGTATGGTTTTGCCAAGAAAAGCCAAGAAATGAAAGTCAAGCCAAAAATGACAAGAAAAGCCTGAAAACCCTAAGACTGTTCATACAAGCAAACAAAGGCAAGAAATATATCAATCAATGGTCCAAGAAACTCATAAGAGGTAATTCAACTGATCTGGGCAGTTAGAAAGAACAAAACTCAAATTCAAAATTTTGAAAAAGCATGTTCGCAGGCAAGCAATATTACACAGTGCGAGAATCACTGATTCTCGCAGGTGACCCTTGAGCAGGGTGCGAGAACCTCACACTGAAACCTATGGGCAGGGTGCGAACCTTACCAATTATCACAGGCTACAATGAAGTGCAGTGAGAGAATTCCTGAACATATCCAAAAATTTGAAAAATGAAGTAAAATTCAAAAAAGCTTCTAATTTCAAGCTCGTTAAAAAATGAAACCACCCGAGGATAGTTTTTATGTCTCTGCGGCAACCTCGTTAAAAAATGAAACAGAGGTACTGAGGATAGTTTTTTGCGCCTCTTTGGCAACCTCGTTAAAAAATGAAACAGAGGTTACGAGCATAGTTCTTGTTTCTATGTCAAGCTCGTTAAAAAATGAAATAGTTTTCCCCCTCTCTATTTGAGTCAAGTCCTTCGTCTAGTATTTGAAGCTTCATTTCATTCTTCTTTGCAGTTGGAGGAAATGAAGCTTGGGGGGAATTTACTTCTAGCCTCTAGACTTCATGCTGAAGTAGAGCCGCTAGCTTCTTAAGCTGGGGGCTAAGTATCAACCATCCATGTGTTATGTGTTGGGAAGTCACAAGCATAGTTTTATATGGTTCAAGCTTGTGTAAAAATGAAACCACTTACCTCAAGCATAGTTCCCTCTAGTTCAATCTTATGTAAAAATGAAACCAGGTTCAAGCATAGTTTTGTTTAGATTTTAAGCTTGTGTAAAAATTAAAATCTATCCCAAGCATAGTTTTGTTTTGTTTTAAAGCTTGTGTAAAAATAAAAACAATCCCGAGCTTAGTATTTGTTCATTCTCATGCTCGTAAATACATGAGAATAAGTTACCGATCTTAGTATTTGTTCTTTCTCATGCTCGTAAATCAATGAGAATGTAACCGAGTATACTTTTATCACTTTTTCGAACTCGTAGAGGTTATACGAAAAATGAACCCCCTGGAGTCCTCTTTAAGCACTTTTTAGACTCTCTAAACATGAAAATATCGCCGAGCGACCTTGCTATTTTCACGCTCGATAATGTATTTGAAGTAAGCGTCTGGTGAACGATAATTTATCTCTTTTTCGGTCTCATCCAGACTATTTTATGAAAAAGGAACTGAGAGAGTTCTCTTTTAAGTGTTTTTCCAAACTCTATAATCTTGAAAAACCTTCGAGTTTTCTATCTCTGGACTCGTTAAACAAATATTGACAGACCCGTGATGGGACCGAACCACTCCTTCTTAGGGTTTGTTAAATATAATCCGAGGGACTCATCTGAAGGATGAGCTTATATCAACAAGCATATGTTATCTTCCTTAAGCTTGCGTAAAAATAAAGAGGTACTCGCCAGAAATGGTGGGGGAAAATTTGGGAAAGGGATATGTTTTCATTTTCGTATTAATTGGAAGTAAGTGTCGCTCTTGAACATGACACCCCCTATTCATCATTTGAAGATGGTTTGGGAAATCCATTTGTCTCTCATTCGATTTTCTACAAGGTCATTCCTTGTGTCATCTTTGAGTCAATGCTGCCAAATCATTGGTCGTGTCGTTCATATGTTCAAGAGAAGTCCATCTAAAACCTACATTGAGTCGGCCATCTACAGTTATCCATTCTCTCTGTGTCGGCCTTCCCTGTGTCTAGTCCAATTTGCAAAATGCTCTGCTTCACCTTCAAACTTTGTTACTCATTTCGTGTCATTGATGGGGGATACATAAAGGCCCTCCTGTGACGAGTTTTGTTCCGTCGACTTCAGCTCATTATCTGGAATCAAGAATTAGAAATTATTTGGTACCTTGGAACTTGCATGCCTCAATGGCAGGTTTCCTTGCTTTCGACAGTGGGTTTACATCATTGACCCCTGATCGAAAGATTCCATCGGATGTTCGACTTCAACTCATTCATTCACACTTGATGGATTGTACCATGGTACCTTGGGAGTCATTGACATCAATGGTGATTTCCCTCGCTCTTGTTAACGGTTACATCAATGACAAGTAATCAAGTGGTTTCTGCCATGTTCGACTTCAACACATGTAATCACATGGTTAGATTCGTACTTTGGGCGACGAAATTGAAGACCCTGGATATCATCTTTGTGATCCAGGTTGCGATGGAGTATGTATAATTTGTGACACATATATCCACTGTGTATGTCTCGTGGCTATGTCGTCTTGATTCAAAATTTCTCGCATAGATCCACAGTGTATTCCGGTGGCTATGCTATATTTCGACGACATGGATCCACAGTGTATGATTGGTGGCCATGAACCATGTCTACAATGTCATCAGTCTGTGATCTGAGTATGGGAATGCCTACCTCAGAATTGATATATATGATACTCTGCAGATGCTTGATTGTTCGCAGGTTTCCGATTAGATGTGCTCCTGGTTCTCGACACACACATGCAGCTTACAAAGTCTATCGGCTGTCACTGGTTCCAACCTCATACTTTGGGGGGCATTCTGTTACCCATGATTTTGGTCGTCATGAGGATTTATTGATGATGGTGTACTCAGGCTCTTCATTGGAACTTTCTCCTGAGAAAAGTTACCTTCATCTCTTTCCAGAAATCACATTTTTGAGGAATGTTTGCAGGCTGCTAGTATATTTGCCTGCGAGAATGCATGATTCTCGCAGGCTACCTTAAGATAGGGTGCGAGAATTTCGCACTGTGATGAACTACTAGGGTGCGAACTCTTTCTAAAGAAGGGAAAAAGATGAATTATCGAAGCTTCTAGAAGGGAATCTTCTAGAAGGATGAGATGGCATTCGAATGGTTATCTAAGTACTGGATTCCCTGATATTTTGGGATCATTCTTATCCAAGTAACTAATCCATTCTCTCCTATATATTGAGGGAATTCTCATGGAAAAGGTTAGAAGCAAACAAGCAAGAGATTCATTGGAGAATTAGTGAAAAGGATTGTGTGAATGACTGATGCTACAGCAGCTAAGAACTCCAGCAAGTTTATCAAAAGTGGTTGATCTTCTTCATGCAAGTGAGCAAGTGTGTGTGTCAGAGTCAAGGTCCATCGAAAGGAAGTTTGCAACATCAAGGCTTAGGTTGTAATCTTTACTTTCCATCAATATGATACAGTAATATTTCCCTTTCCCATAAAGCTATTTCCACTTTATTGTATAACTCCTTGATCATATACATAGATTGACTGTTGAATAGATTGTGCTTTCTTCATTTTGGTTGGTTTGTGTTGTCTTGGTCTTGACTGCACAAGAGCACTAGAGCGAAGAAAAAGCAACAAAGACCACATGAAGCGATTATAAGGTATGTAACTTGTTCTTGCCTCCTAGTTCATTCAATAGTCAAAATCTAGGGGAAGAGTATTATTCTTTCTTGCTTTGTTCTAGATCCAGGTGGATCTAGGGAGATCGGTTTGTGTCCGTACTTACATATTTATCCAATAACAGTCACCATTTCAAGTTTTCAACAGTCGGAGGTTTGGCCGACATAAAGATTTTGACCACTGCCCATTTTCCCGAAACCTGAAAGATGAAATCCGGGTTTCAGGACTTTCAGTGTCTTACGGTGCTCTGAAATCTCACTGTTAGCCACCGAAATACATGACTTTCGACAGCTAAGATACCCTTGTTTTCGGCCTGTTAGCCATCGAAATTGCAAATTTTTCATATGCAAAAAACTATCTTGGGAAAAAACCATTTTTCTCAGCTTTGGAGAGGCAATTTTCTGTGTTTGAATAAGCGATAAAAATCTACAGATCCTAATATTTCCAGTGGTGTCTTCATAATTTAATTTGGAGCTTGGGAAGGCAGTCAAAAGTCCCTCGAAAGGTAAGGTTCATTTTCAGAAATATGGCATTTTTTACTGTGTTGAGTCATCATTTTCAAATGATGATTCTGAGCATCTAGAGGATCATTTTGAGAAACGGTAGGAGGATTGTTTTCCTAACACACAAAATATCAATAGCCTCTCTCAGTTTTCCTACAAGTGTCACAGATTGGGAAAATCGAATCCATCTCCGAGCCCTAATTTGTGGATCTCATATCTTCCTTTTTTGACACATGTTTGTAAAATGCAGATATGGGGAAAATGGGAACAGATCTCAGGGAATCAAGAGAGTTTTTTTCTCATAGAATATAGATGCACAAAAACCTCTTTCAGTTTATACACATCTGTCACTATTCGAGAGATACAGAACCATAACCGCAACCCTAGTTTTCAACATTTTGGCCCATTTTCTATGGCATAAAGTTTCTGAAATTGATGGTAACTGTTGTTATATTTTGGGAGGATTTGACCTCAATAACTACATGATATACCTGCTCATTTCTAGAGGGATTTATTTTTTAATTCAATTTTTTTTTCAGTTATTCGAAATAAGACCTATATTATTGTATCTTCTTGAAGAAGAAAGTGGGGGAAAGACACATGAGTAGTACTCCTGGGTTGTAGCTTTCATTTTTCAATTTAATAAAATATTGTAGAATTATTTTTTATCCATATTAGAGATTCTTGTGATGTTTCTTGCAGAGTTTGTTCAGTTTCTTAGTTTCAATATCACTCCGTCTATCTTTTCTTCTCGATTTGTAATTGTTTTGTAATAGAATTCATCCTCTGTTAGATGCTCTGTTGAAGACTGGTTATAGGTTGTTTCTTGTAGAGATCATGGTTCAGAATTCATCCTTTGCTAGATGATCTGTCCCAAAAATCTCTTTCCATTGATTTATGCTTGGAATTCACTCATCGCTAAGTGCTCCTTGTGTATTGATATGTTTTCTCTTTATTCTGCTGCCATACTTTTATAAATCCTTCTCTTTGTAATCAACTTCTATCTCACCTCTGCTCCATGGATTTCCATTTCCAAAACACTCTTATTATTTGCTTGATCATTTGACTCCATGCCCAATGGACTACCTCCCGGTCCAACCCATCAACCCTAAAAACCTCAAAACGTTTTGTTACCCACATATCTGCCCGATGTTAAGCTTATTGGATATCCTATCGTGACATATATTCGAGAGATCCCTCTTGGGTTGGCAGGGGAAAATTCTAATCAAAAGTGGTTCGTGGTTATCTCAGAATTTACTTGCATGCAACCCAAATCAAGCTCTAAGTGATAACTTATTTTTTCATTTAAAATGTGCTAAGGCTTGGCTCTATTACAGCCTAGAACCAACTCTTGTGACAACATTTGGGATGAATCTTACTTGCTTGGATCCAGGTTGAGGGATTCCAGGATGCCTCTTTCATGTGTCGATTTGTTCTAATATTGATATGATCAAGGTTGAATCAAACTATTTGTTGAATTTATTTGGTTATTTGGGTCTAAATCGAGTTGGGATTTAACTGATCCTCTTTGAATATCCTTTTATTCCTTTCTTTCTAGATTTCCCAAAGTGTGAACCCTAGAATTTGTTGTTAGGATCTATTTACGATTGGGTTTTGAGTGATTTATGTGTTAGAAATAATAGGTGTGCTCGCTTAACCATGGAAAATATAGCAATATTGTCACTAAACCATAGGCCGAAGACACCCCCGAGTACCTTAACCTCAACAGAGAGAATAATTTTGGAAGAAAACCCTAGGTCCAAAAGCCAATCAAGGTAGTGTACCACTCTCCAGAGATAGCGTATCAAGCAGAAAGTCCAAACCATCACCAAGAGAAAGTCCAAGCCTAAAACCAATAAATACTAGTTGCAGTAGTTGTAGCTGCAACTACTCTCCAGACTTTTGCACTTACTTAGTTTCTGTAGTGCTCACTCTTACATTTCTGCAGTTATGAGCTATGTGTATCAAATGACATCTGACGTCTTGTATTTATAATTCTTCTCCTTAGATGTCTCGACTGAATTCTCATTTTGGAGGCTAAAAAATCAATATTAAATATTTCCTTTAGCCGACTTGTTTTCTAGGGTTATTTCCAAATATTTAGGGTTTCTTCTTGCTTCCCGAAATATTCTATTCTGGTCAGGGTTACACGTGGAGGTTAATACCTCCCAAAACTATTGGATTTACTTCACACACACCTAGGATTTATTTTTCCTTTTTTATTAGTCATAATTAGTCATTATCCAGTCTCCTATATTTTAGGGGAGAATATTCCACTTGGAGAATATTCTCTTTTAGTTGACACTTCAATTTGACTAGTTGAGTTGAGTTTAGATACTGCATTGGTTTTGTCACCATGCAACAATGGGATCATCACCAGATTGGTGAATTACCCTTGATTCCCTGATTTAATGCCTCACTACTCTTTGTTCAGTCAATTAATTGAAGACTAGTTGACTAGTTAACTCAACTAGGTGGAAGTTCACTCCCGTAATTGCCTATGAGACTAGACTAGGTGGTAGTTCACTCCCATAACTATTTGTGTGTGTCCAGATCACTCTAGACCACCACTATGGCACATTGGTTCTCCTCCAGTGTGCACTCATTGAATTATACAGAGTATATCATGTGTAAATTATTCATTATTCACAACGGTTAATGAGAATTCTTTCATTCTTTCTCTCCTTCTTCTTATTTCTCCAATTATCTCTCCAAATGTGTGTATTATTTTTTAGATAGATATATGCTATGAAGGTTCAAAACATTTACATGGTATCAGATCCAACGTACTGCTAAGAAAAATCTACACCAAAATGTTTTGCAGGTACAAAAGATTGAAGACAACAAAAAGATGTATTTCCAAAAAGAATTCATTCTTACACCTTACAACTATTTTGCATGGAAGGAGAAAATATCCATACATCTCTAAACCAGAGGGTTGTATAGGTTAAGCTTGAATACAGACACAAAACCGACATCATCCATAGAAAAATCCAAGTACTTAAATCGCATGGATGAGGCACTCAAAACAATTTGCAGTCTTATTTCTCACGATATCCTTTTTTACATATCTTCCTGTAAGACTCTTAATGAAGCCTCTACCACCTTGGAAGGGATATTTGGAAAATAGGATGAGATAAGGGGACACATGTTGGAGGTGGAGCCTCTCACATTGGATCCAAAAAGATTCGATAATATCTAATATTTCTTTACAAAATTCAAGGATTTACCGTCGCAACTCAAAGCTTGCGGGGTTGATAAATCAAAGGAGGAGAAAAAAATGGTTCTCACCATTCTCTCCAATCTTGGTCTTGAATTATCTTTATTTTTATACACATTCCATACTGTTAGATTCACCTCTAGAGCCACCAGGAAGATTCCTTCTCTTGAGGACTTTATCAAATCCCTGACATAAGAGCAAACCAAGCTCATCAACATGGGCACAATCAAATTCCCAAGGGTGAATGAACTCACTGTGCATGATGGAAGCATAAAATATAAAAAATCTAAAGATAAAGATTAATGGAAAGATCATGCACATTTGAAGAAGGAAGGGTACACAAAACCCTTCACCGATGCCTCCGGATCCAAAGGGGAAAAGGGGAGAAATGCATGTACTGTCACAAACGATTCCATTCAGAATCCACATTCATGAAAAAAAAATAGATTCGATGTCTCAAATACTTTAGAAAAAAAACCTTGGAGATCGCATCCCCAAGGGTGCCAAGAAGAAGAAGCCAAAAGATATGAATTTCAAGAAAGGCAATTCTAGCCATGTCTTGATTGCCATCAAATCCTCTCCTGATGCTTGGATCGTTGATTCAGGAGAATCACATCATATGGCTGCCTCAAAAGAAGTATATTCTTCATTGGATGCATGAAAAGGTCCTCCTATTCTGATGGGGGACAACTCTTTTGTTGAAGTCACCGACAAAGGAAGGATTCAACTCACCAACGGAAGCTTCGAGAATGTGTTGCACGTTCCCAAACTTTCTGTCAACCTTATCTCCATGTATCAGATGACAAATTCCAACATTGGAAATAAATTCATATTCACACCAAATTTTGTGGACATCTACGACATGCAAACCAAATCCAGGGTTGCTACCGGTGAGGTAAATGGTTAGTCTAGATTGTATGCTTTTTTTTGAATTCATTGAACCTGATTATGCTTTACTGCTTACTCATGTTGATGAAAGTAGTAGGATATGGCATGAAAGTTTTGGACATTTGAATTTCAGATACATGCAATAGATTAGCAAGAAAAGATTGGTTGATGGTTTACCAGACATCCATTTCTCCAAGGGAGTGTGTGAGGGATGTGTTATCGTGAAACACCCTCAAGATAAATTCGACAAGGGAAAGTATCGGAGAGCCTCTGCACCTTTAGATATGATCCATGGTGACCTCATGGGTCCTTTTCCACATCCATAGATCAACAAAGAGAGTTTTGTTCTCATTTTTGTTGATGATTTCTCACGTTTTACTTGGATCTACTTTCTTAGGAAAAAATCTGAGGTCTTTCAACACCTCAAAGATTTCAAATCCCTCGTTGAGACACAGTCCGAAAAGAATATAAAAGTCCTCTGAACTGATAATGAGGGAGAATATGTAAATCATGAGATGTATAATGTTTTCCATGAGGCAAGGATTCAATTGCAACACACAGTTCCCTATACTCTACAACAAAAGGGAGTTGCTGAGCAAAAGAACTGATCTCTAAAGGAGATGGCATCTTGCATGTTGCATGCAAAGTCACTACCACAAAGACTATGGGCCGAAGAACTTAACTCTACAACATACATAGAAAACAGAACTCCCCATAGATCTGTCAAGGATAAGACCCTGTACGAGGCTTGGAGCGGCCTCAAACTAGAATTGACCCACTTTCACATTTTCGATTCACATGCATGGGCCTAGATTCCCTCTGAAAATAGGAAGGCACTTGATCCACATAGAACTGAGTGAATTTTTGTTGGCTACCCCAATGGTGTGAAGGGATATAGACTTATTGACCTTTCCTTGGACCAACTCATCATTGAGCGAAGTTTCCAATTTGAGGAAAGTGTCTCGCATGTACCTCAACAACTGCATGCATACACCTTCACTCTTCCACCTATCCGATATGATGAGCATGCACATGTCAACTCTTCTTCAGACAATATTTCTGATTTAGAGGAATTATATGATTTATATTCAGAGTTAGTACAGTCAGATGCAGATTCAAAACATCTAGATGCAGTTGTAGATCCAGAGCAGAGGCCCAAGTGGGCACAGACTAGTCTTCAGGATGCAGGGGATCTCGTTGGTGATCCAGTCGATACTAGGAGGAGTTGATATGATTTTGAGGAGCCTTCTGTTGCACTCACTGCCCCTGAACTATTACCCTCCAAGCATATTTTCTTGGTTCAGTCTTCAGATCCACAGTATTATGGTGAGGCTGCTGGAAATCCCTTTTGGGAATTCACCATGTAGGAGGAGTACAACTCCCTCCTCGAGAACCAAAATTGGGATCTGGTTCCCCTTCCTTCTGGGAGGAAACTTGTTAGATGTAGATGGGTCTATAGGACCAAGGGAACAACAGATGGACAGATTAGCAGATACAAAGCTAGGATTTTTTCCAAAGTCTTTCAACAGGTTCATGGTATTGACTATGATGAGACCTTCGCTCCAGTAGCGAAGATGGATTCCATACAATTGGCACTTGCCATTGCGATAGCCAAAGGATGGGAAGTCCATCATATGGACATGAAGAATGCATTTCTCCACAGTGATCTCTCTTAGGAGATCTACATGGAGCATCCCCATGGATTTATGCAGGACTCATCTTTGGTCTGTCGACTAAAGGAGTCACTTTATGGCCTCAAGCAGGATCTAAGGGCATGGTATGCCAATATGGATTCCTACCCATTGTCACAGAACTTTGTACATTGTAAATCAGACTTGAATGTCTACATGCTCATGAAGGCTGATTCACTTCTACTTTTAGTTCTCTATGTCGATGATTTGTTGATCACCAGGTGATCAACTTCAACAATTGTTGCAGCCAAGAGGATTCTACATGACACTTTTTTGATGACGGACATGGGTCCACTACACTTCTTCCTTGGACTCAAGATCAGTCATGATGCATAAGGAATCAAACTGTCTCAGGCCAAGTATGCATGCGATATCCTTGAGATATTTCACATGAGAGACTGCAAGTCTTCTTCGAATCCTTTCCTATCAGGAGTCAAACTTGAGTATGGTGGGGAGACTCCACTGGTTGAAAACACACTGTACAGACAACTAGTGGGGATCTTTTTGTATCTCACACACTCCATACTAGACCTCTCCTATGCAGTTGGTGTAGTTTCCAGGTTCATGCAAGAGTTGCATGAGCTACATTGGAAAGATGAAAAGTGTATCCTTCGATACATACAAGGCACCATCACCTTTGGAATTCATTATGCAACAGATTCTACATTAGATCTCATCAGGTTTATTGATTCTGAATGGGTTGGCGATAACACTAATCATAAGTCCACATCTGGTTACTCACTTAGTCTTGGTTCCAGGCCTATCTGTTTGTCGAGCAAGAAGAAAGCTTCCATTGCTCTATATTCATCCGAGGCAGAGTACAAAGGGGTATTTAACATAACCATTCATTCTATGTGGCTACAACAGTTTCTCACTAAGTTGGGAATTCAGTTTCATTAGCCGATCGTCATCTGGTGTGACAACCAGAGCACTCTGAAGTTCTGTAGAGATCCATTTCAGAGGCAGTGGACGAAGCACATTGAGATCCACATGCACTACATCTAGGAATTAATACATGAGGGGATCATCGACTTACAGTTATTTCCTTCAACATAACAGACGACATACATCTTCACCAAAACCTTCACTGAGCATAAGTTCCATTTTCTGCGAAGGCGTCTTGGAGTGAAGGACAAAATTTCCTAGAAACTGTAGTTATTCTTTTTACATACATTGTACCTTGAGGGGGGGGGGATTTTCCCATGAGTTTTTCCCTCTTTCCTCACTTTATTTCAGTGTATCTTTTGTATTTGGGTACCTAACATGGCCTCGTTTCTGGGACCCATTGTTTATTTTCACCCTAGTGATGTTCAGGGGGGGTGTTGCAGTTACTTCACACACACCTAGGATTTATTTTTCCTAATGTTTTTCCTTGTTTATTAGTCATAATTAGTCATTATCTAGTCTCCTATATTTTAGGGGAGAATATTCCACTTGGAGGATATTCTCTTTCAGTTGACACTTTAGTTTAACTAGTTGAGTTGAGTTTAGATGTTGCATTGGTTTTGCCACCATGCAACATTGGGATCATCACCATGATAATTAGACCTTGCATTGGTATCATCACTAGACTGGTGCATTACCCTTGATTCCCTGATTTAAATCCTCACTACTCATTGTTCAGTCAGTTAATTGAAGACTAGTTGACTAGTTAACTCAACTAGGTGGCAATTCACTCCCATAACTTCCTGAGAGACTAGACTAGCTGGAAGTTCACTCAAATAACTGTTGGTGTGTGTCCATATCACTCTATACTACCACTATGGTGCATTGGTTCTCCTCTAGTGCACACTCATTGATTTATACAGAGTATATCATGTGTAAGTTATTCATTATTCACAATGGTTAATGGAAATTGTTTCATTCTTTCTCTCCTTATTATTCTTTCTCCAATTCTCTCTACAAATGTGTGTATTATTGTTTAGCTAGATCTATTCTGTGCAAGTTCAACACATTTACAACAACTACCATAATATCAACACTCTCTCCTAGCTAGGGAGGTATTGTAAGTAATGGTATTGAGCACAAACATACCATTCAATCAATAGCATCATCATAGCCATACATGCTATCTCATGATTAGATCACGAACACCCTCATCATTATCAATAGCATATAATAGCATCAACTACATCATATCTCAAATCCATACTCCATATGAGTAATCAGGCATGATATTGAATAAGTCACTCAACAAAGTGATACAAGAACCATTCTTCTAATCCGGACATATGTCCTAGAAGAATAACTATTTCAACATATGTTGGAATCCACACCATGGGGTACAAGGACTATTATTCTAATCCAGATATATTTCCTAGAAGAATAAATTTCCTGGACCATTTTCCGCTTGGAGAATGTCTATCCACCAACATACTGACTATCCATCTAGTTGATAATCATTTTCAACACTACTGATAGTATACATGGAAATCATAACAATGTCATTCAATAGAACACAATTGTGTCTCTCCATAGTAGTACACAACTACTATCTAGTGGTACACAACCACACCAAGTAGCACATGGATACTTAATTAGTGACACATAGTCACAACCTGTGGAACACATCCACCACAGTAGCACACATCTACTATCCAAAGACATAAAGTATCCATAGTAATCATATCATCTGATATCAACCTTCATAAAAACAATATCATGATATAAATTGAGTTATCTAGTCCATTCTTCCACTCACATCTCTAATATCTGGAAGAGCATCTGCCCTCAGAAATTAAAACATCAGCGATGGGCTATCTAGACTATTCTTCTCAATCATAGAAGAATAATTGTCCCTAATTTCTGAGCCTGGACCATCCACCTAATTGGGCCATTCCTCCGACACTAATCATAGTGCAACTTGGAGAGAATTAGTATGCCCTAGGGAATTCCTATCCCTGATTGTTGAACCTAGACCATTCACCTAAATGGACCATTCCTCTAGCACTAACCTTGGTGCAACTTGTATAGAATGAGTTTTCCCTAGGGAATGACTGTCCAGACCATTTCCTAATGGAAATGATTGTCCTACACCAACCTCCAAAACAAACCATTCTTCGAAACTTCTCACAACTGTGAACTTCGAAAGAATGATTGTCCATCAAGGAAGACCATTCTACTTAACCACTACCCAGAGTGACTGCCAATAAGAATGATTGATCTATACCATTCCCACACACTGGACACAAGGGGAATCATTGTCTATGGTACATTAACAATCTATCGAACCATTTTACTTACGAAAATGATTGTCCGATCTAGACCATTTTCTGAATTGGAAAATGCATGTCCGTTAGAAATCTCAAACCACTTTCCAAACTGGAAAGGAACTGCTCATCCTGGACCATTTATTGAACTTAAAAATGATTGTGCATAAATCAATAACACATCAATGCTGCCTCTCAACCTAGGAGTAATCTCTTCCTTTTTCGATAAGGAAGTCGTCTCCACGAGCCCCAACTTGCAATATTTTCATATTGGATAGAGATTTTACCAAAATATCTACTATCTTCTCATCCGTGGAGATATATTAGAGAACCACTTCTCTTTTCTGGACTTCATCAAAGAGAATGTAATGATTGATCTCAATGTACTTTGGTCTGTTATGGAACACTGGTTTTTCTCTGAAGGTTTCATGTAGCTGTGATCATTACAATATATATCATGGTCGAATTCAACACTTTTGTTTCCTTCTAGCTCATGACATTGTGGCAAGTCTCAAACTGAAACATATTCAAGTAGCACTTCTTCTGTCATCGTGCACATTTTCTATGGATTATCAATCCATCATCATAGGCTTCTAAGTAACTATTCTGATACACTATCTCTGTCATAGAAATTTTTCACCACGCTTATGTTGTATATGAGATACTCTGCATCAAGTTGTTTGAATCCATACAAGGTCTTCTTATATCTGCATACATGGGTCTCTATCTGGTATACTTCAAAAACTTGAGATTGATTTACATAATATTATTCCTCAAATTCTCTATTGGGAGAACAATATTTTACAACCAATTGATGTAAACTTCAATCCATGGATACTTCAAGAGATATAATAGCTCAGATAGAGGGGTATCTGGTTTATAGAAACAAGTTGTTATCATAGTCTTCTCCTCCTTCTGGAAGAACCTCTAGTTCTGAATCTCACAATGATTCCATTCATAATACTTTTTCACAATTTCTTACATATACTTTTCTTCATCACAACTTCCATTTCTTCTGCTTGATTTCTTCTAGTGGGTTCAAACCAAGGTGGGTAGTCGAGTGATTCTTGGTATAATAATTGGTTGTTCTGGATTTTCTTTCTCTCTTGGAATATTCATGTTCTTCCTCTTGTTTCTCTTTAGATCTTGGGTGCATGGAGTTTTCTATAGATTCCATTCCCTAAAGATTCCAACTTCTTCCTTTCATCATATGATCGTGGATGTAGATGGACAACCAAGGATACTTTAAGGCTTCTTTTTGAATAAGACTTCTTCTAAATTCAAACTGAACATGTGTTGCTTTTCATCGCTGCTACTTTTAATGGGAACATGGATAGATGCTTCATAATCCTCAATGGATCATATTATTTAGGATTAGCTCCCTCCTAATCCTTTCTTCATGCATTAATGCATGCTCTTCTTTTGGAATTATGTAATCATCTCCCTCCATCTAAGAGAGTCCACGCTTTCGTCTGCATCCTTATTGCCTTCTTCAAAGTGTCACAAGTATTTTTCTAATTTCCTCTTGATTACTGACTTCTTTCTATTTTGACTTCTTCTGGGTCTCTTCAAGTTTGATTATGATTTCAGCTTATCTGGCAGTTGTTACTTACATAATAGCTTCTAGATGAATTGTTACCAAGGATTGTCAATGTACTTCATCTTATCATGTGTATTGCTTGACTTGTAGTCATCGAGATATCAATCCTTATCTTGTTATTCTTCCATAGGTATTGTTTCACTTGAACATCTTATCTTCTAAGAAATAGATATGAAATATATGTACATAAACTATGTAAACATGGTATGTACAAGAACTATGAAGAATATTGTTACCTTGTTTTAGAAGAAAAAGTATGTTTTATCCTTCTTGGCCTTCTTTGAGGGTTCGATTTCTTCGACAACTAATGTTTCGTGTGTTTCCTTCCTTTTATTTAACTCGGGACAATGGTTCTTGTAGTGAACATATTTTCGACAGTTGAAGCATTTTATTTTTGACATATCTTTCTCTTGATTTGGTTTCTTCCTTGACTCAAACTTTTTCTTATTCCTGAATTTCTTGAACTTTGTTGTGTAGGCTTGATCATCATCTTTCCTTTGGAATTTCTCTTTTTCACTAAACCTTGATTTGTCTTGTGCAAAGTAATTCAAAAGTTCTTCAAATGTGGGATACTCCTTCCTTGTGTTCATGCTTGCAGAAAATGCATCCCATGTCTTGGGAATACCATTGAGTACTATATTTACAAGTTCCTTCTTTGAAATGATTTCTTCAATAGCTTGTAGTTGATCTATTAACTGAGATATTCTCACAAAGTATGATGTTATGCTATCATCATCATTCATTTTCATGTCACAGAGCTCATTCTTCAGACTCGTTACTTGTCCAATGTTTCTGAATTAGAATAGGTTAGTTAGGGCATCGCACATCTTCTTAGATGAGTCAAGATGAGAGATGTAGGGTATCAAGTGTTATTTTACAGAGTCCACTATGATACTCATGGAATTGATGTCATTGTCCTTGAACTTCTCCATAATTGCAACATTCTGAGGTTCCTTCTCTTTTCCTTCTTCAACCTATGGTTCCACAATCTATCCTTTCATGATATCCAACACTTTATTTTTGGCAAGGATGAGGTCAATTCTTGTATTCATTGCTCTGAAGTTAGAAGCCCCTTCTAACTTGTTTTTTGACTTCATAGAGTAAGTCATGACTTGCTTTCAATTGGTCAACCTTTGAATTTGATTTGGTGAACCTTTGACTTTGACCAAAAAATCAAACTTGGCATCTTAGCTTGCTAAGAGTACTAGGAGGTGCATTGGGTTAGGGTGCACTAGGCTATCTAGAAATTAGGTCAATATCTTCACTTAAGGTTCCTCAACAAGAGGTTTAGGGTTTTGTTGTTGCAACAAAAACTGACTGCAACTACAACTGTAACTGAGAAAATCCTCCATATATATCTTCCAGTGGTTAGAATATCCGAATATAGTGTGGGCCCATAACCTGTTAGAAATAATAGGTGTTCTCGTTTAACCATAGACAATATAGAAATATTTTCACCCAACCATAGGTCGAAGTCACCCTCGAGCACCTTAACCTTGAAAGAGAGAATAATTATGGAAGAAAACCTAGGTCCAAAAGCCAATCAAGGTAGCGTACCACTCTCTAGAGATATCCTACCAAGAAAAAAGTCCAAACCATAACCAAGAGAAATTCCAAGCCTAAAACCAAAAAATACTAGTATTAGTAGCTGTAGTTGCAACTACTCTCCAGACTTGCGCACTTACTCATTTTCTGCAATGCACACTCTTACGTTTCTGCACTTGAAAGCGGTGTGTATCAAATGAGATCTAGCGTCCTATATTTATACTTCTTCTCCTTATCTTCCTAGGCCGACTTCTCATTCTCGAGGCTAAAAACTCAATATTAAACATTTCCTTTAGCCGACTTGTCTTCTAGGGTTATGTCCGAATATTTAGGGTTTCTTCTTTCTTCCCAGAATATTCTATTCTTGTCAGTGTTACACATGGATGTTAATATCTCCCGCAACTACCATAATATAAACAGTCTAGAGGCCATGCTTCAATGGTATGCTATATATTGTGACGGTCCCTGCTGGAGTGTTTGAAGATTGAGGCCCCTTGGTCCCATAGTGCTTGAGAAAAAGGGAATGAATTGAATATATGCTCAATCCTTTTGGGTTGATCTCGACAAAGGGGTGTTATTGGATAAATCCGTGAATGCGAACATAAACTGATCTCCCTAGATCCACCTGGATCTAGAAAAAAACAAGATAGGACATGACGCTTTCCCTAAGTTTTAATCATTGAGTTTACTATCAAACAAGAGATGAATGACATACCTTTGAATATCGCTTCCTTATATCTTTGTTGTCCCAGCTCTGCTTCGGTTCTTTTGTGATATTGGATCTGCAATGAAACAAAAACCAACCAAAGTGAAAGCAACAATAGTATTTTCAATGAAAACTTACACATGTGATCAAGGAGTCATGTAATAAAATGAAAATGATTTTATGGGAAAGAAACATGCCACTATATTATATTAAGTAAAAGTGGAAGATACAACCAAACAACCTTGATGTTGCAAGGTTTCCTTTCGGTGGCCCTTTTCTCCAACACACACACTTTCTCCAAACTTGCATGAAGAAGATCCATGATAACTTGATGGAAAAATGAATACCTCAAGAATCAATAGAGATGGAATACTTCACATAATTCTCAGCCTATTCCTTCATAAATTCCTTACTTGATCTTGCTTTATCTTGCTTAACCTTTTCCATGAGAAACCCGTCATTATATAGGAGAAGGAGAGATGGTTAAAGAGATTAGGATGATCCCACCAAATCAGAGAAGCCAGTAGGATCCCAACCATACGGATGCCACCTCATATTCTAGAAGATTCCCTTCAAGAACCTTCATGAACTTCGTCCTTTCCTTAGTCTTCAAACACCGCCGCACCCTATCTATAGAGTAGCCTATGAAAACTCCACAAGCCAAGTTTAGGACAACTACAAAAATTAGGCATTTCCGCACTGTGTCTTATGTCTAGCCTGTGACATCCTTCTAAAAACAAGTTTTGTAGAGGAGGAAACTAGTCACTTTTCTTAGGAAAAATATCCTTTTGGGAGCCTGAACACATGCTTGTAGAAAAAACACCAGGGTGACCAAAATAATGTGTAACAGAATTCCCCCCAAAGTATTCGGCTGGAACTCATGACAACCAAAATACTTTGTAAAACGCGTGTGTGTGTCGGGAACAAGGAGTGCACCAATCGGGAACCTGCAAACAACCAAGCATCTGTGCAATAATATACCATTTCTGAGGTAGGCATTCCATGCTCAGACTACAAATGATTTAAATCATAAATGTCAATCATGGCCACCAATCATACACTGTGGATCCATGTCATCAAGATTCTACATAGCCATCAAGAATACATTGTGGATCTATGTTTTAGAAAACTCAAAATCAGACATAGCCATGAGACATACAAAGTGAATCTATGTGTCAATACAAATCATAAATAATCCATTTCAACCTGGACCAAAATGGTGATATCCAAGGTCTTCAATCCCGTCGTCCATAAGTACAAATCTAGCCATGCGATTACAACTGCTGAAGTCGAACATGGTAGAAACCACTTGATTACCAGTCATTGATGAAAATCATTAACAAGTGTGAGGGAAATCACCATTAATGTCAATGACTCCCAAGGTACCTCAATACAATCTATTGAATGTGAATAAATGAGTTGAAGTCAAACACTTGATGGAATCTCTCGATCAGGGACCAATGATGTGAATCCATTGGGGCATGCAGACTCTAAGGTACTAAATGATTTCTAAGTCTTGTTCCCGGATGATGAGTTGAAGTTGACAATAAAAGACTCGTCATAGGAGGGCCTTGATGTATCCCCCATTAATGACACGAAATAAGTAATATATTTAGTGTAGATAAAAGTATGAAAATGATTTGAAACCGACACAGGGAAGGCCAACATGGTAGGAATTGATAACTGCAGATGGCCGACTTGATATAGGGTTTGTTTGGATTTCTCTTGAACATATGAACGACACGACAATGGTATTGGAAACATTGACTCAAGGATGACCCAAGATATGAACTTTTGAAAGGAAAAACGAGAGACAAATGGATTTCCCAACCTGGATATAATGATAAATGGGGTGTTGTGTTCAAGAGTGACTATTACTGCCACTAACACAAATATAGAGAAACATTTCTTTCCCAAATTTTCCCCCACCATTTCTGGCGAGTACCTCTTTATTTTTACACAAGCTTGAGGAGGATAACATAAGCTCGTTGATGTAAGCTCATCCTTCAGACGAGTCCCTCAGAGTATGTTTAACGAACCCTAAGAAGGAGCGGTTCGGTTCCATATAGGTCTTTCAATGTTTGTTTAATGAGTCCAAAGAGAAAAAACTTGGGGGTTTTCATGTTTAGAGAGTCTGAAAAACACTTAAAGAAGACTCTCTTAGTTTCTTTTTCGTAAATTAGTTCAATGAGACTGAAATAGTGATAACCTACCACCCATTGAATGTTTTCTTCAAAAACTTTTATGAGTGTGAAAAGAGCAAGGTCGCTCGGCAATCTTTTCATTTTTACGAAGCGTGAAAAGATCTTAAAGTATACTCCATGAGTTTCTCTTTTTGTGTTACCA
The DNA here is from genome assembly GCA_009831015.1 of Picea engelmannii. NCBI lineage: Eukaryota > Viridiplantae > Streptophyta > Pinopsida > Pinales > Pinaceae > Picea > Picea engelmannii. Next base: position 175,855 of record ML776945.1, read on the forward strand.
TGACGAGTATGAAAAGGAAACAAAAGTATACTCGGTTACATTCTCATTGATTTATGAGCGTGAGAATGAACAAAGACTAAGCTCGAGGTTTTTTTTCTTCTGAAAAACCTAAAAAGTATTTGTACATGTAAAAAACAAATTAAGAAAAGTATTTGTATTTCATCGTTTAGGCTCCAAGATCATTCATCTGTGAAAAATTACAACACTCAAAATACCATAAGAACATTAGGTTTTAGATAAAATGAATAAAATAATATAAAATATCAATGAAAAAGTAAGAAATGAATAAATATAGGTGAAAACTCGTTTTTACCATTCCATTGTGATTTTACCCAAAAATTGTCCAAAAAACCCTTTTTCACCTCAAACTTCCTCTGTCGATTGCAAGAGGCACGAGAAACCATTCGATGAACAACTTCCATTAAAGAGGTAATATTCTTGTCCTCTTTATTTTCCATGGATTAATTTTCTTTTTCATTGGTTAAAAAATAGTTTTTTATTTGGATTTTAGGTCGGTAGGTGCACAAAGGGGCCGCCGTAGGTGGTGTATATCAGGCCCTGTGGAAACCATAGGTTTCCGCAGGAGGCCTTTGGTTCAACTGCGGATGTTCTGTGTTGCGTATAAAACTTCACTTGTGGAAGGAAAAACTCAAAATTTCTTTATGTGCGTTCAATCGATAAAAATTTCCAAGGAAGTGAAATAAAGATGCTGGCTTCTCCTTATGGTTCCAATGTAGGTTCTTGACTGTCAAAATGTTGGAGTGAAGGGAGAGGGAACACAAGGATGATGATTACACCATTGGGAATGACCTAGGCATAGTTAATTCCCTCCGGTAATGTGGTCTCTTGAAGTTCTTCAAGATCCAGGGCATGAGGGCCCAACTGAGGTTGCTTGAGTACTTAGTCCACATGTGGGATGTGGATCAACAGTTTTTTCATGTGGGAGCCCACATACTCACTCTAGATATCGAGGATATCTATTTTTTGATGGTATTATCATGCCATGGATCCCATGTGACGTTGACAGGTGACAAAGGTGGCGATTTACCGATGAGTGAGTATGTTCTTCGGTATTGTGATCTCGAGGCCGAGAGACGTAAGGGAAAAGTTTCCATTAGGGGTGTCCTAGATTTACCCCTACGAACTATCCTGTTCACTATCTCACATATGAAGGGGAGTGAATATCCTCACATGTCCCTCCAGAGTTACTTCTAGTATGCAGTGGACTGCATGGAGGCCCGGGTATTTAACTGGTGTGACGGGGTTCCTCGCAGTATGAATAAACAACTGACAAAGTGAAAGAAAGGTGACTTGAAACAATTCGGGTATGGATCCATTTTAATGTCCTTATTCCTCGAGAGGGTTCCAAACTTTCTCTACCAGGTAGAGTGGGGCCTACTGGCCCCACAAGATCCAAGGATAAAAATATGGTGTGACCTCATGGCTCAACACGTGGCGGGCCCTATTGTCAAATACAATGACGTGTTCTTTAATTGGTTGAGGCCTCAACTACTGATGATATATGATTATGTGTATGCCAGTTTGGACTTCAAAGGTGACCCAAACTTGGTTCTACCCAAGGGTTTTCAATGGGGGAACTTAGGTAAGAAGCACATTTTTTGTTTTTATAATGTTTTTGTAAATTTTGAAGTATGTAATGTTTTTTTTATTTTTTTAATATGATGACTAATCAAAAGCTCTTTTGAAAACACAGATGTAGGAATGCACCATACTCCAGGTACATCCCCCATCCAGAGACAAGGGGAAGAAGCTGAGGTTGTAGGATGGGATGCAGGTGATTACGAGGTGATCGAGCAAAACCTGGAGGGGTTGACTGTGGATGTCCCAAATATCTCTATCGATGAGATCCCGAGATGATATCAGCGCCATACTGTAGGCGTATCTAGTTCTCTTAGTCGACTGCTCTGTAGAGTGGCACGAGAAGTTGTGTGTTATCGTGAGCATCATCCTTGATGCTATTTTGTATATGAAGCCATGTGCTTCACATTTTGATATTTTGGTCTTCTGACAAAAACACTTTTTTTGTAAATTTTTTTATCATTATATATACATGAGGCTTCTTCCGGCTTGCTTTATATACAAAATGTGATTGGATTTATAAATGTCTCAAATGTCTGTGTAACACATAATTAGCTAATGTGTATGTTAATGTATTTAGACATCTAGGAATATGTTGATATTCAATATAATAAAAATGACATTCCAAGAGGCGAATTCGTAAATATACCCTTAACAAAGTAGGACTTCAGATAGCATAGACATTACTCAACTATAGTACCACTAACTGGGAATCAAGTTGTACAACAAGATGATGGATTCCAAGTGAGACAATGTCGATCAACAATTCGATGACTTCACCGTACTCCACAATATTGTTAGTTTCACGACCAAGGCAAACACCGTGTAGACATATTAATTCATTTGTGGGTGCGTAGATTACCCAAGAAACAGATGTTAAGTTCTTAGTACTACGACTAGAGCCATCGACGAAGCCAATGTAGGGTAGAGAAGACACCGACATATGGAAACCAAGAACAATGCAAGGTAAGCAGTTGGGGGTTGAAACCAAATAACGAAAAAGCACACGAAAATTAGCACACAAGAGTATTATACAATAAAACTACAAGACTCATGCAAAGACAATCTAAGCATAGTACTTCTTCAAGTAAAGCCCATTTCTAGGTTCACTCAAAGGAATGTCATCATAATCCACTAACTCATAAGCTCCCTTTTTTTCCCTTGACCAAGTTTTGGGAGATCCTTGGTCACGTTTGAATTATTTTGGGATTTTGACATCCTGTCAAAGAAGGAGCGCAAGACGAAGCAGAGATCGTGGGATCTCAGCCCCATTTTGGGTCCTTTTTGGGATTTGGGATTATGTAACGGGTATGGGATGTCATCCCATGGGCTTACCCATGTTTAGGCCTATTTTGTAAAGTAAAAATAAGTAGCTAGGTGACATAAGTAGTGTGGCCGATAAGCTAAGTGCTAAGTGCAAGTATGGTTTGTAGATGCTCTGTGCATATTGTGGGAAACTTGTAGAGCTAAGTGAAAGTGGTTGTAACTAAATGTGAAAGGATTTGTGCTAGACCTATCTTAGGGAAGGAGGATTTGGCGAGGTGCGCGTAGATCTCTTGTCCCACACGAAGTAGGGTTTTTGTGGCTCTGTGCATGTAGACAACTGGTTGAAGCTAATAAAGAAGAAGAAGAGTTGGTGGACGTAGCCCCAGGGTGGGGGTGAACCACGTAAATGCTGTGTTATTCTCTTCTATGCGATGTTCTGATGTGTTTATGTATTTACTTTATAAGTGCTTTGATATAGATAGATAGATCTGTTTATTATTTTTTCTTATGATTAATATGGATGTTAGATCTGACATAGGTGAATGTGCTTAGTGCTTGAATCTACTAGATATGATCTATTTATTTATGCTAAGTGCTTAAATACATTAGATTAGGGTGAATGCTTCGATGCTCTGTTTTCTCTGTGGAGTATATATTGGTTAAATAATGATGAACTTATGGTGCTAAGTTATCTATCAAGTATTATAATCACAGATCTTTGTCCCAGCTAAGGTTTCAGACACCTGAGTCCTGCAACCACCCCTGCCTCTACCTCGGGTGAGACTTCATCTGCTTCACAGGTGTTGCCGAAAGGGCCTATAGTTAGGGTTTTTTTGGTGCGTTGTTGTAGCATTGAACCCTGGGTCTACCCCTGTGCCAACAAATGGTTCTGTTGCCAGGACATGAAGTTGTGATTGTTGGGAACTGAGGAAGAAGAATCTTTGTGCAAAGATCTGACCTGAAATTGTGAAAGCTCTGTGCGTATATCTATTTCTCTAGTGCTCAGTACTCTACTTCATTTGACAAGCTCTGTGCTAAGGAAAATAAGTCCGATCTGAAGAAAAGAGGTAAGATCCAAAAGCTTTGTGGTCTGAGAAAAGTAAAAGTGAGACTTTTTTATTAAAAGAGGTAAGATCTGAAAGCTCTGTGCTCTGGTAAAGGTAAGAATATTGAAAATTTCTAGATCTGAAAGCTGTTTTCTCTATAGAAGTAAGATAAGTGGAAATTTTTGTTTCAATAGTATGGATCTAGGTATGTTTGATAGATTCTATCCTAGCTTGAAAAATAGGGTATTAATAGATAAAAGAAGATTCGATATGAGTAGATTTGATAAGAATAGTGAAAAATGTGTTATACCTATGCATAGAAAGAATGTTTGGACTAATAAGTGTATGAAGGATCCTAGAAAGAAATGTTTGTAGGTTAACTACCATGATCCTAGCATGCAGTATAGGAAAGGCTGGGGATCATTTAAAAGAAAGAGAGGATTAACCCTCTGTTACAGTTGTAGAAGACTATGACATATTGCTAAGGAATGCCCTAGGAGAAGGCCTAGTTGTCTTTGTTGTAAAGCTATGAACCATGAAGTATTGGATTTCCCTAGAATGATTGCTAAGAGTGAAATAATGAATATGAACCAAGAAAACCCTAAAGTAGATCCAAAAACTAAGATTATGAAAAAATCCCATAAAGAATCAGAGAAAGTATTGCTATAGATGAAAGAAACCCTGAATGACCACCGACACGTCAGATTATCAGAGATCTTCAAAGAAAAGGAATGCCTTGAAACAAGAATAGGTGACTTCGACATTGATTGTGTTATAGATGAGGAAACACAGGTGAATATCATGTCAGAGAGAACTTGGGAAGCTATAGGGAGGCCTGCTATGATTCCTTCATTAGGAGGAATAAGACTATTCAAAGGAAAGTTGATAAACCTATGTGAAAATCTCACTCGGATACCTATGAATGCTAATGGAACTTTAACAGAGGAAGATTTTGAGATTATTAAATTTATTGAGGACAGTGCCCCATTTACCATCCTACTAGGAAAACCTTGGATTGAAACAGATCAGGCCAGTAGGCAAGAAGAAGAAGAAGTCTTAGAATAGATGAAGCAAGAGTTAAAAGAATTCATGACTAGAAGGATCACACACTTGATTGAAGAACAAAAGAATAGATCGAATCTATTTAACACTAGAGACCTGGATGTTGAAGTTGCAAGAACACTAGAGGACGCATAGAATATTGAAGTACCTATTCCAGATAAAGAAGAAGGATCACCCTCGAATCTTAGGAAAGAATCTCAACAACGCGAAGTAAATATGCCAAAAGAAGATAAGAATCAGAACAAAAAAATGCATACCGAGACGAAGCTCATTGTGAAGAAGGCTAGAAAGCTAAGTAAGAAGAGAGATAAGATCGATAAGTTACAGAAGGTTCCAGAGGGACCCTCGCAGAAGGAAAATTTGAAAAATTGGAGATTCGCCAGGATATCATAACAGCGACACATGGCACTTCGCCATGGAAAAGAAATATAGCCGTTGGGGAAATTATAACCATTAGACCAACACTCCAAATGGGTAGAAAGACATTTATGGACAGACAACTCACCATCTGACCATTGAAGCCACACCATAACGGACAGAACAGAGTTAATAAAGGATTCATACTCATTACAAGTGACCCATTGTCGAGTTACCTATTTATCCCATCGTTCCATGCCCCGAGAACACTTTTTCCAATCATGAGTTTGAGCCCGTAGGCTAAGTTGATTTTTCACAGTGATCATCGCACTCTTATTACTGTGTCTAGATTACCCTCCGAACCTGAGATTGTTAACCCCGAGCGTGTATGTCAGACGAGTTGAGCACTGGAAAGAAAGATGTTGAAGACATTCTAATCGACCTCATGACTGAAAGAGTCATGTCGATGTCTACAAGTGTACAAGCATCATCAACGAGAGGACTTCCAGCCTCTCCATCAACTACTTGTGAAGCCAGACCATCCTCTCCATCAGATGAAAAGCGAACCAAGCATAGGGATGATCTAGAGAATGCTAAATTGATCCCGACCATATTACCCGCCTATATACCACCTCTGAGCGGTGCAATAAATCAATGTTATAACCCTAAATTGCACCAAACATGCATACCTGGCATCAGGCCATCTAACTTGCTATCTTTACTAAGATACTATTGAACAACTCTTCTAAAAACCATCATTTTGAAGGTGTACGCACCCTGCCCCATTACTACCCACATACACACGCTTGCTGAGCCACTACAACCCACGTACACTCACAAAATATCGCGAAATGTGGAAAATTGCATTGGATACTGGTTTCCAGGCCGTTACTTAACCGTTTGACTACCCATAGCCAGTCACCCTAACCGTTACTATCCATTTTGGCCTATAAAAGAAGGGTTTGGGGTCCCATTTCAAAAGGAAGCATGAGAAAAAAAGAACTCTACCCATTTTATCAATCCCCGTTTGCTCCAATTGTAAAGCCCTTACCATTTCCCTAAGAGAGAACTCAAGAGGAGAAATAAGATGCGGAAGTAGTTGGTGCATGGTGAAGAGGAGCCTAGGACCAAGTTCAAGGAGTAGTGTTGGTATCATGTTGTAAGTGACTTTTGTGAGATTAATATAAAGAAGTACTTTTTCCGTCCCGCCAAATGACATCTTAAACTTATATGATTTGTTTACATTTCTTGCTTATGATGTCTAACCCACTAATCCATATGTATAATGCATGCTTGTAGTTTCTTGTTTGTCTTTGGATGAATGCAGGTAAGCCTTGGGAGGAGATTTGTAGTCAAGAAACAACCAAGCGCAAAGGGATCGACACCAGACATAGAGTTTAAGGTAGGCCTACCAAATCCCTCTCTCTTGTCTTTTATGTAGGATTGTGGGGTAATGTTGGGATAGTGAGAAAAAGTAGGAGACTTTAGATGGTTAGCTCTGCCTACACTTTAGTCCCTTTGTGTAGTCTGTAGAGGTGTTTTCCCGCTATAATAGAATTGGCGACCATACTGGGGAGGCCTCTAGGGTCTTTGGGGATTTTCTTTTTGGGTGCTTTGAATAAGTTTGTTTACTATTTTTTGAGTTTCTGTGAGCTTCTGTGTCATTAAGGGATGATGGTATTCCATACCAGTACTCCCTGCCTATGCTGGACTATTGTTTTTTCATTTTTTTGAAAAGTTACAGAGGTGTACACGCCCTACAGTGGGCCTGCACACGTGCATACAAGCCTTGCCCTTGGATAGCCTGCGTACATACGCTGGTTCTTGAAGTGTCAGTAGCATGCATGTTCATAAATTTTTTGTAAAAAGAAGAGATAGTTATCCTCTTCCCTGTCAGGAATCACACTCATCAAGGGTTTTCTTGATCTAGCACTGGTCTCTGTTGTAGCAGTCTGTAGCCTAGGTCTGACTTCAGTTTAATTTTCTTTTGATCAAAGATTTCTTGTGTTTTCTTTAATAGGTTTTTTAGACAAGTTGGTGAGTCTGCTTTGATCTACCTGTTTTGTGTTGTCAATGACTCCCTGTGATCTGCGATTGGGCCAAAGTCCATTTCTTGGTCCTACCTTGTCATCATTTTCCCCTTTTGCTTTGGAAGAAAAGAAAAGAATTCATTTTCAAATTTCTTTTTTTGAAGCATGAAACAATAAAAAAAAATCCTTTAATTACTTTGTTTGGTAAAGTAGTCTAGGTTAGTTGCTTTGTTTACAAAGGAAAAATAAAGTTTTCTTAATTTATTTAATTGAATTCTTAGGACATTAAGTAGCTCGTAGTCGAGCGAAATCTTGTTTTTGTTTTTTCTTTTCAAAGATCTGAGAAAAGTAGTTACGAAAAGTTTGATGAAAGAGTTTTCATTGGCAAATCTTTATTTGTGAAGAAAGAAGTACTTTTGTTTCCAAGTATCATCTTATTCTCTTCTCTTTCATCTCTTAAAGAACATCACTAGTTTCATTTTCGTTCCTTTTGACTTAAGACAATCACTAAAATTAACGCCTAATTAAAAGTTATTAGACTTTGTGTTTGAAGGGTTCATCAATTTAGTCTAGGATAGAGCCTTGATTTAGGATTGGAGAGGAAAATCTTCAAGGATACACAAACAAACATAAGAGTCTGAGCTAGGGAGTGTTTGAAAGTCTAGTAACCATGAAAGTTATTCGGGACCCCCCTCTAACACATGGGCTAAAAATGAGGTCGCATGTGGAAAGGTAGCGAAGATAACCCCTCCAAAGCCGGACCAAGCGTAGTGGGGAACGCATATAGAGAGCTTATCTCGAGATTCCATTGATTGCATTTTCCACGAAGCTTCATGGGTCTCGAATCCATTCGAGGTCCTCAGTCGTCTTCCAGAACACTTTCTTTCGATACCCTTGATAAGTTTCAGGCTTGATACCCTGCTCATTGCAGTCCACCTGATTGTCAATTGTACCCGCCTAGTGATTGTTCGCACGCTGGCAACCTAGTTGCCTTTATCTTAGTGACTTACACAGGTGACTGTGGGGGTATACCGTGGTACCTAGGGTAGACATCGGGTCACTCTTTGCAGAGTATACCCGGAGGGTGATTCTGTATTCGAGTTGCACTTGCACTGGTAAGTTTCTCTAGTGTTGGTTGTTGTAACTGTTCTTCCAACTAGCTAGTGATCTACTTGTCTTATCTCACAGGAAATTTTTCTAGTGTGTGCTGGTTTTTTAAATGATTATAGAAATCCCTAGTGTGTCATTGATATTCTCACACAGTGTACTATTAGGAGCTCCACCGGTTGCAAAGGATTTTGGGCCTATCACCGGTTGATCTCGAGCCACCCCCGCCACCGCTAAGGAAAAAACTAGACCAACAAGGGTCTTTTGAGGTGACCGGGTTACAAGAAACTATGCTTGAGTTATCTCTGAGAGGAGAACATTGGATTCCAGAGGAACCAATCATTTATGACCTTGTAGCGCAAGCTCTTGGTCCGTATAACCCTCCAGTCACTGATCTATTGACGCCCATCGTTGTATAGGTTCAACCTTACTAGTGTCAGGTAGTGTCACAAGTAGTGATGGAAGAAAATGCTACTACTTCTTCAGGGAATGCTCATATTTCCTCTACGGCCGTCACTACAGGGGGTGTTTCACCTCCTAACCAACCGTCATCGGTCTGGACCACTATGTTCTCAACTGCCTCTACCTCGGGCAATGGTTCGATTCTGTCTATGGCGGAGATCACTGCTCTGTTCACCCAGAGTGCGACATGACCTCCATTCTCATACATGATGCCTGGCTTCGGTACAAGCACTGTACTTTCCTACTCCACTCTACAGACTTTAGGTCTCGAGGCAAGGAGTTCCAACGCTCCTCTGTAAGGATCTATGGGGGGCACTTTGACTCCCTATAACGCTTTCCCTTATGGAGGGGGTCATATACCTCCTTCGTCCCCTTCGCTTGACGATGCTCACTAGCACTCTACTGGTCCAAACACAAACTCTAGTTCATTTGGAGCAGGTAGTCAAGGAATTCCTTATAACATGTTGGTTGGTTCGAAACCATTCTCTTTGTTCGACGCGTTTTCTAACAATGCTTTATCGTCAGCTACCGCCTCGGCCGGGGGCAACCCCGGTTATGGACAACAACATCTTGTACAGGGTACTATTCCTGCACAGGGGGAAAACTTAGGAATTCCTTCCTCATAAGGACCTTGGAATCCGTGGAAAGGGATCAGTTTCCTTGTCAGGGATGCCGAATGGGGGAAACCCCTTCCATAGCCAATGGAACCCCGAGCAAGGCTCAACACCTGTGCCTGTCGGATTGGTAGGGGGAAACGCTTCCCAAAATCCTTGGAATGCGATGTAAGACCAACCCTTTTCGTCCTATTACGGGAGTCAACCAATGATGTATCAACAAGCGCAAAATCCATATGTTGGTCACAAACATGGTTATTACTAGAACCCTAGCCAACAACCTAACTTTTCCTGGCAATCTGGTGCCAGGCAAACTCCAGGCTCCTTTTTCCTTGGTTACAATCAACAATCCAAATTACCGTTTCTAGAAAATCTGCACTTGCAAGACTTGACAAGGTTATTAAATGACCCCATCTGTCACAATCTACATTGGCCTCCTATGCCAACCAAGTTTCCTTCAGACATTCCAAAGTTTGAGGCCAAGCCTAATGAAGATCCAGACGATCATGTGACTACCTTCCATTTATGGTGCTCGTCCAACTCATTGAGAGATGACTCCATCCAGTTGTGTTTGTTTCAACGCACTCTCATTGGGAGTGCTGCGAAATGGTACATCGAGCTCGACCGCTCAAGATACTCTTCCTTCGGTGAATTGGCAATGGATTTCTTAAACCATTTCCAATTACCTGTGAGATATGATGTCGGCAATGAATTGTTGGCCAACTTTGAGTAGACAAAAGCAGACCATATCTCAGATCACATCCATGAATGGAGACGCCAGAAGATTTTGATAAAAGTGTCAGTCCCACCAACATTCCTGCTAGAGTAGTTCCTTAAGTATTTAGTACCTCAATTATCTAAAGACGTCGCAACCTCGGGGGTATTTTCAGAGGAAGAAGCGATAATGAGAGATCAACATCTAGAGATAATTTACTCTTAGTCTGGTTTACTTTATGAATTTTTACTAGATGCACCACGGTCGATACTTGACAAGACGAGACAAAGATATGGACCACATGTTGATGGCATTGTAGGTTCAATACAAAGGAAGACTGTTGATCAGTTGACAAATCAATTGCAACAATTGACAATACAATAGACATCGGCCAGACAGAACACTGGTTCGGTTGCTCCCCTTACTCAAACGTCGGATGTACACAATGTGAAATCGAAAAACCCAAAGGCCACCCTGCAGCCTAAAGGAAAGAATAAATAATGAAAGAAGGGAAAGGGGGATAAGAAACCTACCAATAATGTTGGTGAGGGAAACACTAAAAAGAAAAATTTGAAGTATCCTTGTAATCTTTGCAAGGAAGACCATCTGACTCACTAGTGCCCTCGGCTTGTGGAGGCCCAGAATTTATTGGCACAACAACTGCCTGTCATGTTAATGAATCCATTTCCACATGGGAAAATTTTAGCTCAAGCCTCTTCAAGCGTGGAAGGGGTCGGTTAGGGATCCCCTCCGTCTTCGAGTAATCCTTCGTTCATGAATGTGCATATGATGAAAGGTAGTGTTGACATAACAACTAGGACACGCGACTACATAATGCCAAACACCATTGAGAAGGGTAAATAAGCCAAAAACCCATCTCTTCCTCTCTAGATTGAGATGATGTTGGGAGAAACAATGACACACATCCCCAAAGGTGTGTTCAAGAAAGTTCTCACAACCTAAACTCAAGGGCTACCCATAACTACTCTATGGTGGAGGATTTGTCACAAACCCCTTGTGCGATGTCAGCTTTGGAAGTCCTCTAGAGCTACCCTTCCCAACGAAAGGATCTGTCAATTTCCTTAGGATCTACTAAGACCTGTAATGCATGAATGATTGTTCTTGATACAACCGACTTAAAACCTCATCTTCCTTACCATGTAGCATTTTAGATAGTAGTAGTTTACACCATGAAAAATTTTACTTAGAACATTTTCCACATGGTGGTTGATGAGGGTGCCTTGACATGCGTGATGTCTTTGGCATGTTGTAAGACCATTGGCCAACCCTTTTTTTTTCCGTCACCTACTCTTCTCACCACTTTCGATGGTCGTTCATTCCGACCACATGGAATCATCCCCTCTTTCCCAGTGCATTTAGGAGGGAAGACCATGTGCGTCAAAGTTGAAGTGGTCGATGCATCTCTCGACTACAATATCTTGTTAGGAAGGAGTTGGACCTACACTATGAAAGCACTGGTCGCGACATTTTTCTAGGTCTTGTTGTTCCCACATGAGGGCCGGATCATCACCATTGATCAGTTATCCTTCTCCCGTCCTGACCCTTCATTGGGGGTATCCACGGTCCCAATGATTGATAACCCTCAGCTCAAAATTGTCAACGTAGGGGTTGGCTTGTGCCCACCTTTGATGGGTACCTTCCATTACCTGCCTTCGACCATAAATGTCCACTGCATATCGGCTGTCCCCAACCAACCTAGGGCCAAAATATTTCAAATCTCATTGTTTCACATAACTTACTTTAACGATCCATCTACTCTTCCTTCCCCATCAACCATGATGGAAGGGATAGGGCACCATGGTATGGCCATGCCTTTGTCCATGACAAAAGTTGCGTACTCTATAGTTCAACAAGCTTTCGCCGACCCCGATCCGACTCATGCACAAGAGTTAGAACTGTTTCTCGAGCCTACATGGGCTCAAGGTTCCCTCACCAATACTGATTCTTTATACTTAGTCTTGCCCTCAAATGAGGTGATTATTGAGGCAATGAATAGTCTGGACAGACCCTTGGATGATTTTCATCACTGATCTTACTTCCTCCTAGAGTTAAGAAGAATTGAAGCAGGTGAATTCACTCTGACTATGACTGGAGATAAGGCTTGTCCTATCAATCCTTTAGCTATGCATGCTATTTACGATGAAGAAAATATGGAAAACATTTATCAAATGATACCTATCGATATCTCCATAATCCCTGGCATCATGGAGAATATCTTTGTCGGAGCTCCCCCGAGGATATTCAAATCTACATAGATTTGTTTAAAGAATTCCACGATGTGTTTGCTTGGTATTACGAGGAAATTCCAGGCATAGATCCAATAATTGTAGAACATGAAATCATGACATATCCTGATGCTAAGACGGTCCGATAGAAGCTTCCTTTAGTCAATTCGAGGATGTAAGGTAGCTAGAGAGGTAGTGGGGGGGCCCAGAGGGCCCATAGTGATAATAGTGGAGGTCATTCAATGTAAGATGGACTAGGTCCGCTATATTATTAAATAAGGTCCACTATGGAAGTTAGATATAATAAATGGGTAATTAGATATAATAAATGTAAGAGGACTTCTTAGAAGGTTCTACTTCTAGAAGATTCCTCCTCTAGAATGTTCTTAGGTGATGGTAGCACTATATAAAG
>ML776945.1:188820-239565 GCA_009831015.1 Picea engelmannii
TAGATATAATAAATGTAAGAGGACTTCTTAGAAGGTTCTACTTCTAGAAGATTCCTCCTCTAGAATGTTCTTAGGTGATGGTAGCACTATATAAAGGGGTTCAAGCAATGTAATGAGACATGAAGAGAATTATTATATTGTGATCTATATCTCAATAGGAGGATTCCCCCTCGAAGAGGCAAGTGAATAGGAGATGATCCCTTCCATAATAGGATCCATTGTATGGTGTTGCCCTACCTCAAGGGTTTGATAGTAATAAAGTGTGGTTTCTTATATCTTTCTTTGTGGATCTATTTTATATTCAGTATTTTTGGTGATTATATTTGTATATCTATTTAGGTTCTTAACAAGTGGTATCAAATCACTTTCCTTGGCAGACATTGTGGGCAAATATTTTTTATTTTTGCAGTTTTTTTTTTTTCGGAGAAGAAAAAAGAGGGCCGCGACATTCTAGAAATTTTTGGTATATTTCTGTGAAAAATTTGCAGAAAAATGTTGTAGATCTGAGTTCCTCTCATAAAATCACCCAATTAAAAAAAAAAAAACGTCTGAAACGGAGTCCGGGAAGTCAAGATATTGAAGTTTTAAAATCTGCAATTTTCAAGGTTTTTTCCGCGGACAGTGACACCATTTTTTTCTTATTTCTATAGTAGGAGGCCGAATTTTCCCAAAAAAATTACAGATCTGAGTTCCTCTCACAATTTCACCCAATTTCAAATAAAAAAATCAGTCGAAACGGAGTCCGGGAAGTGAAGTTATGAGCATTTTAAATTCAACAGTTTTTCAGGGTTTTTCCGGAAAACACCATGATTTTCTGCTGTAAGTTATTGTTCTATTTTTTGGGATTTTTTGTGACAGATGTAGGACCGAAGAGTTCATAGGGTTATCAAATGACTATTTCCTCTCAAACCCTCAAGGGAATTATTTAAGCATTCAAATCCAAATTGTATGACACATTGGATGCTAGATTGCATGACCTTGCAAATGGCCTCAATGATAGTTTCCATAGTATTCAAGATTCATTGGATAACATGAAGCAAATATTTCTTATGGAAAACATTAGGGATGAATATAATCAAGAAATATATGCTTGGTATGATTTCTAGGCCGATTGTGATGATTGGTATATGGATAGTTGTCATTTCTAGGATGACAACCACTTTCATATTTTATTTGATGACTCTAATCCACCTTCTGTAGAGAGCATCAATGTGACAAATTGAGAGCCAATGATTATTACCAGTGTCCATCCTACATATTCTACAGTGGTATTATTCCTTCCAGATTCTACTACGACCCTTTTCCACTATGTGGATAGATCTTCTTATTTAGATTCACATGATAGGTGTTAGTCTTTGGAGCATCAATTTGAGTTGGTTATTGGGTTCCAAAATCTTCCACAGGGGGTTCACATGAGCACTTAGACATGGGACCCGGGCTTACAATGGTGGTTGGACTACTTCAGCATGGTGGCTTTCCTTTCTACATGGGACCTTGGTTCTCTAGTCTTCTTCAGCATTATGGTCCACAATTATCCATGGGATCCTGGTATATGGTTGTACATCAAGCGTTGAGAACAACGATTTCATAAGGGGGATGGAATGTAAGGTAGTGATGCAGGCATGCCTGCTAGGCACGTCCGCTCACAGGATCTTTCCTCCTTCCTTGGCCCGAAGAACTGAAAGGTTCTTCTATTTCCCTATCGGGAAATTTTCACCCACAACAACTCTCTCACGGGATCTCCCTTTCTTCTAACTCAATGTTGGCCTTTTACTTTGTTATCGGGGTTCCTCCTATCAGGATTTTGGCACTTGTGATGTCCCAACAACTTGTTTTACTGATCCCCAATCCCTGATACGCTCCCCTGCTTCCTTAGCCTTCTGGGCTAAGCCTTTATTCCACACGACCGCTTTCCATAAGACCGCAGCTTTATATTCCTTCTCGTCGGGGTTTTTGGCTTCAAAATCCTGATGCACTCCAATTTCTGTTAGCCCTCCAGGCTAGACTCCTGGTCCATGTGACCTCCTCTATATGACCACAGTCATACCTCCCATCGGGGTTTCAGACTTTTCAATGCAAAAATTCATATGTCCTCAGGATTCGCGATCCCTCGAATCCCGATTTCCCTCTATGCTGATAGCTAGCAACTCCTGTCCGCATTTAGCCTGATCAACGGTCGTGATTGCCTATGGAACCAACTGCTCCAGATCTCCCTCAGGATTTCAGGGTTTCAAATGTTGAAAAACATTTTCCCATGGGACTACCGATCTTTCGAATCCCGGTTCTCCACTATGCTGACAGCTGGCTCCCACAATGGCGCTTCCCTCCTTATTCGATAAGCTGACAGTTGGATCCCACAATGGGGCTTTCCAATTTTCTCCTTGTCAGAGTTTCGAGCTTCACGATTCCAAAATGCATAAACACCTTGTCACCAGGATCCCCGATATCCCGATGACCAAAAAACCGATGGACGACTTCCTGTCGGGACTTTCCCCGATGACTCCGATTGCTGTCATGTGTCTCCTCAAGATGGATGGTTCAGATTTGTGTCGGGGTTTTCAAGGTGGACTTACCCAATCTCCTGTCCACAGGAATACCAATATCCCGACTCCTGACGTCTCAATGTCCGCCATGCATCTCCACTAATGGACGGTCCAGATCTTCCCAGGATTTTTCCTATGGAAATTCCCGATCTTCTGTTCTCGTGAATCCCGATTTCCTGATATGTGAAACCCCGATGAGCCAACCCTCCTTTCGGGATCTCTCCTCTTGTTCACGAGCTTAACCCTCGTGCAACTTCTGTCAAATCTGATGGCTGACGGGTATCTTCTCAAGATCTGACGACTCACGACCCCTGGAGATTGAACTCCAAATGCGACCATAACCTCCTTGCTTCTTTGGCAGATCCAACGGCTGACGGGGTTTTGAAAATCTTCCCCATAAGATCCTAACCTTCAATCTCTTCCTCTTTGATGTTTTCTACGGGTGAACCCAGTATTCCTCTATGAAAACTGGTCCTCCCGCACGTGACCTTGCAGCGCCTGTTCAAACACTCCACGGCACAAATTTCCTGTGCTTCTCTTCGATGAGCTTGGAAGCCTTGTCCTTCCTGAGCTTCACACAATTTTGAGTCTCCAAGAAGACTCTTGCGCGCACTCCTTGCGGTAATCCTTAAAAACTTCCAAGTGTTGAGTTCTTTCGAATCTGTGCACACCTGCAGCAGCAGTCCTTCAATTCTTCGCTCAGATTCACAACAGAGACTTTCCTTAGCCTACGCACTCCTTGCACGACTCCTATAACCCGATTTCACTTCTGGGTGAATGAAAACAAGAGTTAAACTATTTGAGCCTTCTGTCAACACACTCCTTGCGGACGACTTCAACTGCACTCCTTGCAGGAATCCTTGCTCATATAGAGAAACAATTGAACCTCATTCCTTCTACTTCCTTTCTCAGATTTCAAACACTCAGTAAGAAATCATTCATACATAGCATGTAAAACAAATGCATAACAGGAAGTAAATACTCATGAGCATAGTATTCAACATACATACACAGAGAACAAACACAATGCCATGGATTTTAATTAGACTCTTCTATTAATTCAAGCTCTATACATGGGTGTTCTTCCACAACTCTCTGCTTCTCTTCTCAATGCTCCGGATTATGTTACAATGCACAATGAGGATGTCTATATCCCGTTTCCCTCTTTATTTCTAAAACTGTCTAATCTAGAATTAAATTTCTATCTACCTGCATTAACTACTATAAACGCCTCCATCTACTTCAGACGAGAGCAGGGAGCTCAAGGTATGATTACATTATACCAAGGTACCTTCATTAAATGATCTCATTTATATTTGGCGCATCAAATTCAAGGGAAAATTCAAAAATTTGGCTAGGTCTGCCCAACTGTCCTTTGTCTTCCGCGCTGGCTCGCTTGATGTGAGGGATGCTCCTGCATCATACTCCCTCACTTGAAAACTTTCATGGGCTCCTATCCATGAGCTCCTGCACGGTCTGTCCATGCTTCAGAATCTCTACTTCATTTTCCCAGCTGACATCTTCAACTGGATGGTCCTTCCACTTGACCAAATATTCAAAGTATTCTTTCCTTCTGGTCTTCTTGCTTACTCTCTTGTCCAGTATGCGCTCCATCTATGATCTCTCTGCAACTAGCATCTGTTTTTTCCACTGAACCTTTGGTTGTTCAGCTTCTACTCCTATTTCCTCAAGTTTACATGGGTATAAATCTGAGACATTGAATATCGGAGAAATTCCGATCCCATCGGGTAATTCAATCTCATAAGAATTCTCTCCAATTTTCTTCAAGACCTTACATGGTCCAATTTTCTTCATTTTCAATTTATTGTATGTTCCTCTCGGGAACCTTTATTTCCCCAAGTGCGCTAGAATAAAGTCACCAATATCAAATTGGAGTCATCTTCGATGTTGATCTGCTCTCCGCTTATACTCCTGACTTGAATTCTGCAGTCGCTCCTTCACCCGGCTGTGAAGTTCCTTCATCGCCTCCGCGAATTATTTTGCACTAGCGCTCCTAGTAGCAGTCTATTCCAAATCTCTCAATTCAGAAACTCCTCTTAGTTGCGTGCCATATACAATCTGGAATGGACTCTGGCATGTGCTCCTATTCACTGAGTCATTATAAGAAAACTTTGCCTGCGACAATGTATTGTCCCAATTGCTGTGGTGCTCCGCCACCAGGGTCCTCAGAAAGTCTCCCAAACTTATGTTCACCACTTATGTCTGTCCATCCATATGAGGATGATAAGCTGAACTAAACAACAAGTTAGTCCCCAAATTCTTCCATAATGTCCTCCAAAAGTTCCCTATGAACTTTTTATCTCTGTCCGAAACAATACTCCTTGGTAAGCCGTGAAGTCGAATGACTTCTTTGAAAAACAGATTCGCAATGTGCGTTGCGTCACTGGTTTTATGACATGGGATAAAATGTACCATCTTGGAAAATCTATCCACTACCACAAAGATTGAATCAAATCCTCTTTGCGTCCTTGGCAATCCCAATATGAAATCCATGCTAATTTCTTCCCACGGCTTCTCAGGTATGGGCAATGGTTGATAAAAACCCACATTCTGCTTCCTTCCCTTTGAAAGCTGGCAAATCCTGCATCTGTCTACAAACCTCTTGACCTCTGCTCACATCCCTGGCCAAAAGTATGACTCACTCAGCTTCACAAATGTCTTATCATGATCGAAGTGTCTGACCAATCCTCCGTTGTGTTTCTCCTTCAACAGATTCTCCCTCATGGAACAATTTGGAATACACAACTGATTGCCTTTAAATAGAAATCCTTCCTGGATCATGTATTCAACCCATTTTCTTCTATCTCTGAGAACTGGATTCTCAGCTGCTTCATATGCTTCTTGAAAATTTGGATCATCTGTGTACATGTCTCTGAGATCATCAAAACCTAACGTCTTGACTTTGAACTCCTGCAACAGCAAACACTTCCTGCTCAAAGCATCAACAACTTTGTTAGCAGTACCAGAAATATGTTTTATCACAAAAGTGAAATTATGCATGTATTCAACCCATTTAACATGCCTCTGATTCAACTTTTCCTGTTGAGTCACAAACTGCAATGCATGGTTATCACTATATAAAACAAATTCCTTCGGAATCAAATAGTGCCTCCATTTCTTCAATGCCTGGATGATGGCATAAAATTCCTTATCATATGTGGAATACTTCACCTTCACTTCATTCAGCTTCTCACTGAAATATGCAATTGGTCTGTCATCTTGACTTAAGACTGCTCCTATTGCAAACCCGCTTGCATCACATTTTACCTGAAATGTCTTTTGAAAATCTAGCAACACCAGAATTGGTTGTTCCATAATATTTCGTTTCAACAAATTGAAACTCTTCTCAGCCTCTTCAGTCCAGTGAAAAGATTTATGTCTTTTCTTCACTGTATCCATCATTGCTGCACTAATTCCACTGAAATTCCTAATGAATTTTCGGTAGAAACTAGCCAAACCGTGAAAAATTCTCACCTCAAATATGTTCCTCGGTGATGGCCAATTCTTGATTACCTCCACCTTATCTGGATCCATCCTCAACTCATTTGCCGAAATAAAAAATCCCAAGTAAATGAGCTCTGTCTTCATGAATGAGGACTTCTTTATGTTTTTCAGCAACTTCTCTTGCTGTAATCTCTTCATCACTGTAGCCAAATGCTTCAAATGTTTTGCCACTGTCTCACTATAGACCAGTATGTCATCCAGATACACAATGACAAATTTTTCGATGAACTCCCGCAGGACTTCGTTCATCAACCTTATAAAAGTAATCGACGGATTTGTTAAGACAAACAACATAACAAGCCATTCATACAAACCCTCGTTTGTTTTGAACGCCGTCTTCCATTCATCACCTTCTCTCATGCAAATATGGTGATATCCGCTTTTCAAATCAATCTTTGAAAATAATTTTTCTCCACTCAAGCAATCCATCAGATCATCCATCCTTGGCAATGGGAATATGTACCTGATGGTTATATTGTTAATCACCCTTGAATCAATGCACATCCTCCAGCCTCCATCTTTCTTCAGACTGAGTACCGTCGGAACAACACACAGGCTCAAGCTTTCCCTGACCAAACCTTTGTCCAACAAATCCTGGACTTGTCTTTTGACCTCTTCATTCTCCTGCGGCGTCAATCTGTATGCAGCTTTGTTTGGAAAAATGGCTCCTGGTATGAGATCAATGTGATGACTCACACTTCTCATTGGTGGCAACGAACGAGGTAATTCGTCCACTACTATGTTAGCAAACTCTTCCAGCAGTTCCTGAACTTCTTCTGGAAAATCATCCACTCTTGTGCTAGTCAAAACAATCTTCAGTTTTCTGACCACAATGAACTGTGGATCCTCCTTCTTCTTAACCTCTGTAAGGAGTTCCTTCCCACTCATGAGAAGTACTGTGTTGCTTACTTCTGGTTTCACGTCCTTATCCTTAATCGGAAGCAACATGTGTGTCCTCCCATCCTTCTCTAGGGTATATGTATTCATCTTCCCATCATGAATCACATTTCTATCATATTGCCACGGTCTACCCAACAATAGATGACAAACATCCATAGGAATGACATCACACAATATATTATCATTATATCCTCCTATCTTAATGTCAACTAAGCACTGGTTGGTGACATTTACCTGATGTCCTTTTTGTAGCCATGAAACTTTATATGGACTTGGATGATCAGTTGTCTCCAGCTCCAGCTTTTCTACCATCTCGGTTGAAATGAGATTATCAGTGCTACCGCTATCCACAATGACCTTGCATGCCCAACCCTTGGTCTTGCAAGATGTTCTGAAAAGTCTGGTCCTTTGGACTGAACTTTCCACTTCTTTCTCTGGTGTCAAAAGGACTTTTCGCATCATCAGCGATCTTCCGCCTTCAGCGTCTTCTGTCTCAATATCTCGCCTCTGTGCTTCAACGATGTGAGTCTCTCCAGTTTCTTTCTTTTCTCTGGACACTCATAAGACTTGTGCCCATTCTTTCCACATGTGAAGCATGTGATTACTCCACCTCTTCCTCTTCCTCTACCTATGGTACGAGGAAACATATTATTATTAGCGTATCCCCCTCTCTGCCCAGTATGTTGTTCTCTCTTTTCAACATATCACCCTCGCTGTGAGCTTCCACCTCTCTCTGTTCGAGTTTGAGGTTTCTTCTAGTCGTCCCTGGGCTTCTGGGTTCTTTCCTGGGCAACTGATTTTCCTCTGGGCTGACTCCTGCCTCGGCCCTCTGAATTTTCTTTTGGCTCAGCTTCTCTTCTACTTTCAAAGCCATTTGATAAGCATCCTCCACCATTCGGATGGTTTCCATACTCATTTCATCCTGAATCTCATATCTCAACCCATTCATATACCTGGCCACTTTTTCGTCATTGCTTTCGCGATGACCTGCCCTGATATTCAACCTATAAAATTCCTCATTATATTCCTTTACTTTCATTAGCTTCTGTCTCAGGTTTTGCATTCTCATGAACAAAGAAATTTGATAGTCCCTGGGAATAAATTTTGCCTTCATCTTTGCAATCATCCTGTCCCAGCTCTTAATTTTCTGCTTGCCTTGGAAACGCCTATCCGCTTGTAGTTCATCCCACCAAAAGGCTGCATGTCCTTTTAATCTCGTGACGACATGCCTGAATTTCTTGTCCTCTTCAATATCTTCATAGTCAAAATAGGTGTCTAGAGATATAATCCAGTCTAGAAGCTCTTCTACATCTATATTTCCCTCATAAACTAGAATGTCCATTTTCACCTTTGCACCCATTCTTGCAACAGCTTTAAGTAAGCTCTCATTTGCTACATCTTCCGCTGGGATTTCTTCTTCTCCATGTCCAGCATCATCTTCATTTTCGGACTCATTGATATCTCCTACATCATCTTTGCGCCTTTGTCTTATCTCCATGTCCACAATCATAGCGCGTAAGTTATGCAGATCTCTTTCTACTTCTGGATTCTGCACTTGCCTACCCCTTCCTCTGGACATTTCCCTTTCCTCCCCTGGATCGGGTGATTGTCTATCCCTTCTCCTTGGCGATATGGCGAATTATCCTTCTCTGCTACAGAAAGCAAAGAATCTTTCTGTGCTCTGATACCACTTGACGTGTATCAGAGTGCTCTTTATCTCTTCCTGCTTCTCTGTGCCTGAAATATACAAGCAAGATTCAAGCTCTGATACCACTTGACGTGTATCAGAGTGCTCTTTACCTCTTCCTGCTTCTCCCTGCTTGAAATATACAAGAAAGATTCAAGCTCTGATACCACTTGACGTAGGCATGCCCGCTAGGCACGTCCTCTCACAGGATCTTTCCTCCTTCCTCAGCCCGAAGAACTGAAAGGTTCTTCTATTTCCCTATCGGGTAATTTTCACCCACAACAACTCTCTCACGGGATCTCCCTTTCTTCTAAATCAATGTTGGCCTTTTACTTTGTTATCGGGGTTCCTCCTATCGGGATTTTGGCACTTGTGATGTCCCAACAACTTGTTTTACCGATCCCCGATCCCCGATACGCTCCCTTGCTGCCTTAGCCTTCTGGGCTAAGACTTTAGTCCACGCGACCGCTTTCCATAAGACCGCAGCCTTATATTCCTTCTCGTCGGGGTTTTTGGCTTCAAAATCCTGATGCGCTCCAACTTCTGTTAGCCCTCCAGGCTAGACTCCTGGTCCACGTGACCTCCTCTATATGACCGCAGTCATACCCCCCATCGGGGTTTCGGACTTTTCAATGCCAAAATGCATATGTCCTTAGGATTCGTGATCCCTCAAATATCGATTTCCCGCTATGCTGACAACTAGCAACTCCTGTCCACATTTAGCCTGATCAACGGTCGTGATTTCCTATGGAACCAACAGCTCCAGATCTCCCTCAGGATTTCGGGGTTTCAAATGTTGAAAAACATTTGCCCACAGGACTACCGATCTTTCGAATCCTGGTTCTCTGCTATGCTGACAGCTGGCTCCCACAATGGCGCTTCCCTCCTTATTCGATACACTGACAGCTAGATCCCACAATGGGGCTTTCCACTTTTCTCCTTGTCATCGTTTCGAGCTTCACAATTCCAAAATGCATAAACACCTTGTCACCAGGATCCCCGATATCCCGATGACAAAAACGTCGATGGACGACTTCCCATCGGGACTTTCCCCGATGACTCCGATTGCTGCCACGCGTCTCCTCAAGATGGACAGTTCAAATTTTTGTCGGGGTTTTCAAGGTGGACTTACCCGATCTCCTGTCCACAAGAATACCGATATCCTAAATCTCGACGTCTCGATGTCCACCACACGTCTCCACTAACTGACGGTCCAGATCTTCCCGGGATTTTTCCTATGGAAATTCCCGATCTTCTGTTCTCGTGAATCCTGATTTCCTGATATGTGAAACCCCGATGAGACAACCCTCCTTTCAGGATCTCTCCTCCTATTCACAAGCTTAGCCCTCGCGCAACTTCTATCAGATCCGACGGCTGACGGGTATCTGCTCAAGATCTGACAACTCACGACCCCTGGAGCTTAAACTCCGAACGTGACCGTAACCTCCTTGCTTCTTTGGAAGATCCAACGAATAATGGGGTTTTGCAAATATTCTCCATAAGATCCTAACCATCAATCTCTTCCTCTTTTATGTTTTCTATGGGTGAACCCAGTATTCCTCTGTGAAAAATGGTCCTCCCGCACGTGACTTTGCAGCGCCCGTTCAAACACTCCACGGAACACATTTCCCGTGCTTCTCTTCGACGAGATTGGAAGCCTTGTCCTTCCTGAGCTTCACACAATTATAAGTCTCCAATAAGACTCTTGCACACACTCCTTGAACACTTCCAAGTGTTGAGTTCTTTCGACTCTGCACACACCTATAGCAGCAGTCCTTCAATGCTTCACTCAGATTCACAACTGAGACTTTCCTTAGCCTGTGCACTCCTTGCACGGCTCCTATAACCCAATTTCACTTCTGGGTGAACGAGAACAAGAGTTAAACTATCTAAGCCTTATGTCAACGTACTCCTTGCAGACGACTTCAACTGCACTCCTTGCAGGAATCCTTGCTCAGATAGAGAAACAATTGAACCTCATTCCTTCTACTTCCTTTCTCAGATTTCAAACACTCAGCAAGAAATCATTCATACATAGCATGTAAAACAAATGCATAACAAGAAGTAAATACTCATGAGCATAGTATTCAACATACATACACAGAGAACAAACACAATGCCATGGATTTGAATTAGAATCTTCTATTAATTCAAGCTCTATACATGGGTGTTCTTCCGCAGCTCTCTGCTTCTCTTCTCAATGCTCCGGATTATGTTACAATGCACAATGAGGGTGTCTATATCCCGTTTCCCTCTTTCTTTCTAAAACTGTCTAATCTAGAATTAAATTTCTATCTACCTGCATTAACTACTATAAATTCCTCCATCTACTTCAGACGAGAGCGGGGCGCTCAAGGTCTGATTACATTATACCAAGGCGCCTTCATTAAATGATCTCATTTATATTTGGTGCATCAACTTCAAGGGAAAATTCAAAAATTTGGTTGGGTCTGCCCAGCTGTCCTTTGTTTTCCGCGCTGGCTCGCTTGATGTGAGGGATTCTCCTGCATCAGGTAGCTAGAGAGGTAGTGGGGGGGGCCAGAGGGCCCATAGTGATAATAGTGGAGGTCATTCAATGTAAGGTGGACTAGGTCCACTATATTATTAAATAAGGCCCACTATGGTAGTTAGATATAATAAATGTAAGAAGACTTCTTAGAAGGTTCTACTTTTAGAAGATTCCTCCTCTAGAATGTTCTTAGGTGATGGTAGCACTATATAAAGGGGTTCAATCAATGTAATGAGACATGAAGAGAATTATTATATTGTGAGTTGTAGCTCAATAGGAGGATGCCCCCTCGAAGAGGCAAGTGAAAAGGAGAGGATCCCTTCCATAATAGGATCCATTGTATGGTGTTGCCCTACCTTAAGGCTTTGGTAATAATAAAGTGTGGTTTATTCTATCTTTCTTTGTGGATTTATTTTATATTCAGTATTTGTGGTGATTATATTTGTAGATCTATTCAAGTTCTTAACACAGGAAAGAAACAACTATTAAGGCTAAAGTAGAGAAACTACTCCAAGCTGGTTTCATCTACCATGTCCAATTGACTCAATGGGTGTCAAATCTTGTTCTAGTCAATAAAAAATAGGGTATGATTCACGTATGTACGGACTTCCGTGATTTGAACAAGGCATGTCCAAAGGATAATTTCCCCACACCATTTATTGACCAGATAGTCGATGAATGTGTAGGTTGCGAGGCCTTTTCTTTCATGGATGGTTTTTTGGGATACAATCAGATAAAGATCAAGCCCAAAGACCAACACAAAACTGCTTTCATTTGTCTGTGGGGTACATTTGCTTATCGGAAGATGCCTTTTGGTCTAAAAAATGTTGGAGCTACATTTCAGTGGGCCATGTATTTTTCTTTCCATGACCTCAAACACATAGTCAAGGCTTATCTCGATGATTTAGCGTCATGATCTCGCAAGAGAGATGATCATCCTGCACACCTCCGACTTATCTTTGAGCAATTTTGCTACTACTGGATCCACTTGAATCCAAAAAAATGCAGTTTTTGCATCACATCAGGTTGTTTTCTTAGTTTCATTGTTTCAACAACAGGGATCATGGTCGATCCTCTAAAGGTTGAGGCAATAGTTTAGTTTCCTCCCTCATGCACAATCCCTCAGCTTCGGAGTCTACAAGGAAAAGAAAACTTTTTACGACGTTTCATCGCAAACTATGCCGATATCACAAAGGGTTTCATGCATTTATTGAAGAAGGACATTCCTTTCCAATGGGACAAAGCCACTCAATGCTCTTTTGAAGCGTTGAAACACACCCTCACATCTACCCCTCTGCTTCGTCCACCCAATTATAATAAATATTTCTTATTGTACTTGACCACTGCAGAGTCGACCACTGATATGGTCTTGGTTCAGGAGGATGATTTTCTCTCAGAATATGTGATTTATTACCTGAGCCAAGGTTTGGTTGGACCAAAACTCAATTATTCCCATATTAAAAAAATTGCATTGGCAGTAGTTCATGCTCTCCAACGGTTCTGTCACTACATCTTGTTTCACAAGACCACCATCATTGTTGTTGTGAATCCGTTTCAATACGTGTTGACATGAAGTGTGATTGGTGGAAAGATTAGTAGATGGATAGTTATCCTCTAGGAATTCGACTTGGATTTTGTTTCGACGAAATCCAAAAATTAGTTGGTCTTTGTGAAACTCATTTCGTAACTTTCGGTCGAATCAGGTGATGTTATACCCAAAGAGTCACCTATCAAAGGAGACATGTTTCTGATCACATCTTTGGACCCCTGGTACGGAGATATACTAGTCTATCTCCAAAATTTGAAGTGACCTACCTCTGCTTCTCATGATGAGCGTCACCGTATATGCCATCAGGCCAAAATATATCTCATACTCGATGACACTTTGTATTGTCGAGGTGTAGATTGCATCCTTCGTCGGTGTCTCACCCATGAAGAAGAGAAAATCGTGCTTAATTATTGCCACACTGGAGCATGTGGCGGTCATTTGTCTGGGTTGGAAACAACCTAAAAGATTCTACAAGACGGTTAATTTTGGCTGACATTAATCAAAGATTGTGTTGAATCAGTCAAGAAGTTCCACCAGTGTAAGATATTCTCTTGGAATATGAGGGCACACCCTGCTCCCATGTTTCCCATCATCACAGTTGGTCCCTTCACCAAGTGGGGGATTGATTACGCTACATGCAGCGCCCCTTCCACAGGGGGGTACCGTTATATCATCGTAGCAGTAGACTACTTCAGGAAGTGGGTCGTAGCTATCCCAACGTTTAAATATGATGGCGATGCCACAATTCTCTTTTTGTTTAACCAGATAATAGCAAGGTTCAATGTCCCGAGAGATATTATCACTAAACATGGTAGTCACTTTCAGAACAAAATGATGTCCGAGTTAACATCAAATCTTGGGTTGAGGAAAGAACATCCATCACCCTACTACCCATAAGAAAATGGTCTGGCGGAAGCTGTGAATAAATCCCTGAAGGCTGTTTTAGAGTGAACGATCAATTCTTCTAGATCAAATTGGCATTTGATGTTGTACTCGACATTATGGGCCCACTGAACATTTGTTAAGACTGTAACCAGTTTCTAACCTTTTCAACTCGTTTACGGGTTGGAAGCAGTCTTGCCTATAGAGTGCTAGATCCCCTCTCTAAAGTTGGCAGTACAATTATTGCCAGACACTTCATCGCTTGAAGAGTGTTTATTATATCTTGAGTAGCTCGATGAGCAGCGTCGAGATGCAGCCTTGGCTAATGAGGCTCACAAACATAAATTCAAGTGTCAGTATGATTGGTCCATTCATCCTCATATTTTCTCAGAAGGCGAACTTGTCCTAGTATATGACCAAGATAAGGACCCCCTGGGGGAAAGCAAGTTCAAACCCATGTGGTTCGGACCTTTCATCATGAAGGAGGTTCTAAATAAGGGCGCTTATCGTCTGGTGTACTTTGAGGAAAATGCTTTGGTGGAGCCTAGAAATGGGCTCTTCCTCAAGAATTATTACTCGTAGGTGGGTCACCTTGGGTGACTTCTTGTACCATATGTACAATCTTGTACATTCTCTTCTTAGTTTTTGTCTTTTTGGTTTTATGCACGTGTCATTTTTTGATGTCATATTTTTCATTGTGGCAGATGTCAAGTGAATTAGAGGTGTTTGTTGGGTTCATGGATGATGCTAGCTGACACACTCGGAGGCTTGCTTCCGCATCTTGGGTGATTTTCACACCTCAGGGCTAGTTTCTATCTTCATGAGGTATTTGTTTAGGTGATGCTACAAACAATGTTTTCGAGTACAACATAGTTATAGAGTTGCTTCATGACACTTTGTCGCATGGTATATCTCACCTCCAAGTCTACTTAGACACTCAGCTGGTTGTGTCCCAGTTAAATAGGGTTTACCGCGTTCATGATCCAAATCTACACCAACGATTCCTTAGGGTACATCTCTTAGAACGAGGCTTTGATTACATTATGTATATCCATGTTCCTAGGAGATTCAATCAAATCACAAATACTCTAGATAATCATATATTAGATTGGAATATTTCACACATGTAAGAAAAAGCACACACACACACATGTAAATACATTTTTAAAATAGATGTAATCCATAAGACATAAAAAATATAAAAAAGATCCATATATATATAAAAAAATATCAGAGTACATGGATGGGCACAAGGGCCTCAAAAATATGTTCAGTCAGAGTCATGGGGCTTATGCCCTCAAAAATATACAAAAGGTGCTCTCAGCATGTAAGTAGTCTAGCCTAGCTAAGAGCGGGGCCTGTTGGCCCTGTCGTAGTGAACAACAACATTCTCCAAACACCAAAAAAGATGGACCCAGGTCTGTGGCACCCCAACTACATAAGGTTGCATCGATGGTGGCAGGTCCTCGATCTCTACCATTGGGACTGTGCGAGTGAGTGCGGCAAGGTTCCGCTCCTCCCATCTCAAAACTCTATCAACCTCTCTGGCTGGAGGCCCCCTTGTTGCTTCTGGTCCTGCCTATGGTCGAGGACACTACCTGGTCCTCGCAAAATCTGTTGGATGCACTTGTCCCACATATGCACATAACGGATACATACTTGTCAGATACTCTGGTACAAAAAAAATGATATATATAAAAAAGAAATAAAAATTAAAAACTTTGAAAATACAAGAATACCTAACCCTCCTCACTCTACTCTAGGAGGTACAGCCATGTCAGGGTCCCTGTAGAAGTCAATCTCAGCATAGGGGTAGTCCTCTATAACCGGAATTTTCCGAGACCACTAGTAAAAAAAATTGTCATCGAAGGCCTCAATGGTCCTCCCTCCCCCTGTTGCAGCAACAACGCCACCCATCTGCATAGCGCTGGGAGAGTGGCCTCGTGCCCTCTTATAGTCTCTCGAGGACTGAGACTGGGTACCCTATCGAACAATAAATAACACAAAATGGTCCCAAACCTAAAGCTCCTATGCGCCCGCACTCGAAAATCTGTTAATTGTCTCTTCATGCATGTTAGTGTGGTTGTGCTCCATTCAGAAATTTGTGCATTCAAGCACTGAATTGCACAATGCATATGCACCCTGGAAGCTTGATGTAAATTTGTGGATCCTGTGATCCGCCCAATGAGTAGAAAAATTGCTTTCAATGGTAGGTTGTTGATCTTATGAATAGGCACCTGAGAACCTACTTTCTCAGTACCAGCCTCGCAGTGGAGTCCAATCAACTCCTCGATGTTGTTTGGCCCAGGGGGAAAAGTGTGCAGGTTGACTGGTTCCCCTCTCCTTGAGAGGCCAGTCATAAAATAGATGTCCTCAGTCGTTGGAGTCAATGACAGTCCCTTGAGCATGAATGCCTCTGCATCCGAGTGCCAGTAATCTACCAAGGAATTTAGCAGCCCGGGTTGTTCCCTCATGAATGGACATTGGAAGAAGTGCAGCAACCCACATTGTGCTAAGACAACGACAACATCGGGGTATTCTGATACCAAAAAATCAAAGTCCACATGTTCCCTCTCTCTCCAATGATATACATCCTGCAAACAAAAAAAAAATGCAGAGTTAACTCTTGCATTCTTTTTTTCCCACTTATTGAGGGTGTACATGGGTTGTATTAAGGACAGTGGCATGTACACGTGGGTAGTTCCTCTTCTACCCGCATGCACACATGGGTTGTGCTTGGACAACCCACTTACATGCAAGGCTAGCCCTTTTAAAAGTCAGCGCCCCACAAAAAAAAAAAAAAATACAAAAAGGAGGAATGGAAATGCAGGAGGGGCTAATTTGTACTTACTTGGTCCAAACATAAGCTCGTTTCGTCCACTGAAGCTCCCATAATCAACTCTTTTGACAAAGGGGTGTTTTTTGACTTTTGGTCAATTCTCAATTCATAATAGTGATAATGAGCTGCCAAACTTCTATTTATAGACTTTTTTGGCCCTTTTTGTCATTTTTTCGAACCCTTTTGTCATTTTTTCTAAACATAAAAATAATTTAGAATGGTTCATGAGTTTCTTATGGAATGTTACGATAAGTGTTACTTTGGGTATTGGGAAAATTTTGGAGAGTTGGGTCATTTAAAAGGTCTTTTGGTAAAAAGTCATTTTTTCAACATTGTGCATGTAAGTTAGGTGTCACCTCCACTTGTTTCACCTCGTTGTCTTTTCCTCTTTGCCATAGGATCAATCCCATCGAATTGTGACACAAAACCTTCACTTTTTCTCTAGAAGTGTCGTAATTTAGTGGAAGAGCCTACCTGTACATGGATGCCCTAGGTAGATCCTGGTTGATTTTTGGTGTCCATGCTGTCACTAATGACTATAGGCTCGGGAGTCCTTATTAGTTTTTACCTGATTACAAGTATGAGCCTCATTTGCATGATTCATTATCACTCTTTACCTCACCCTCGGGACTCCCAAAACACAACGGGTCTTCTTTTAAGCCATTTTTAGACCCTCTAAATATGAAAAGATTGTCAAGCAATCATGTTTCCCTTCATGCTTGCTAAACTAAAATTTGAAGGCACATCTGTTCGGTGGTAGTTTACCCCTTTTTCGTTCCAGATAGTCAAAAGTAAGAACAAAGGTATACTTTAGATGCTTCAGTTCTCTAGAAGAGTATTCTCAGGTATAAATTTAACCGTTTTTCGAGCCCGAGGGACTAAAAATTACAGAAAAGGAACCCCCACAGAGTCCATAGTTAATCTCTTTTTAGACTCCTTAAAATTGAAAAGATAGTCGAGTGACCTTGTTTCTTCACACTCGTTAAATTGGTCTAGCAGAACATCCTTGATGGAGTCCATATTTAAGCTCTTTTTAGACTCCTTAAAAATGAAAAGATTGTCGAGTGATATTGTCTTTGTCACACTCATTAAAATGATTTTGAATAGATGTTTGTTCGGTGCTAGTTTACCCCTTTTGTGAACCGAATAGACTACCTTCGAAAAAGGTACCCCAGTGGAGTCTCCTTTTACGTTTTTTCAGACTCTCTAAAAATGAAAAACCAATGATCTTACCTTCTCTGGGCTCGTTAAAATCACATTGAAGGAAGTTATCATTGTCTCTTATTAATCGCATTTGCATTCCTGCATCTTTGGCCTAATGCTGGCTCCATGTTGTTCTCAACTGAACCATCTGAAGCATGCCTTATATGCAAGCCCTATAGCAATTTTCCTTTGCGTCTTGACACCTTGACCCATGGAGGATTTTTCCCGAGTGTCCTTTTCCTGCATATGTCCCTTTTATCTAAGCATCCATGTGTTCCTTGCGCTTAGAACTAGTATGTCTGTGACACTCTATCCTCCTTTGTAACGTAGCATTCTTGATTCTTTTTTAAGCTTCCCAAAATTATTGAAAAAGACAAAAAAATCAAATATACCCCAAAAAGAGGAAGGGAAAAGTATTTTCTTTTTATTGACAGCACAATGAGTCACCCTTGGACAAATCACATCCTTATTCTTGTAGTCTTACTAAACTTGAGTCTGCCCTTCTGTAGTTTGTCTCTTGTCCTCATGCCCAGCCACCTCGAAAGACCAATCAAGTCCTTGCTCAAAATTAGTGATGTTCTATACCTGAGCATCAAGATCCTCTTGTATGTTCCCAACGAACCGTCGAAGACATCTGGGTAGTGAATTCGTACACTATTATTACACTCCTACCCAATTTTTGAATATTTTGAAGTTGTTGCTCAAGATCTGAAGACCTCATCTCCCGCCATCAGGCGTCATTGGATTTTTGAAGATGGATACTCTACATGTATATCTTTTTATTTTGAGATGTAGATCCGTTGTGTATTGCTCACGGCTACACTTTATATAGTTATATGACATGGATCTGCAGTGTATTTGATTGGCAACCATGATTTTATTTCATCCCGAGCATGGGTATGCTCGCCTCGGTGAGACATATTGTTAATTTTTCAGATGGCACCTCCTGAACTCAGGTCCCTGGGCTCACTCGCATCGTATAGTAGTGAATATTTGTAATGTATTTCGGCCATCAGATGCTCTTATGACCTCACACATTAGGGGGCATCTGTTATAACCCTAAATTTCACCTGCCATGCATACCTGGCATCAGACCATCTAACTTTCTATATTTACCAAGACACTATTGAACAACTCTTCTTAAAACCGTCATTTTGAAGGTGTACGCACCCTGCCCCATTACTTCCCTTGTACACACGCTTGTTGAGCCACTACAACCTGCATACACTCACAGAATATCGTGAAATGTGGAAAATTGCATTGGATACTAGTTTCCAGGCCATTACTTAACCGTTTGACTGCCCATAGCCAGTCACCCTAACCGTAACTATCCCTTTTGGCCTATGAAAGAAGGGGTTGGGGTCCCATTGAAAAAGGAAGCATGAGAGAAAAGGAAATCTCCCATTTTATCAATCCCCCTTTGCCCCAATTGTAAATCCCTTACCATTTCCCTAAGAGAGAAAGCAAGAGGAGAAAGAAGACACAGAAGCAGTTGGTGCATGGTGAAGAGGAGCCCAGGACCAAGTTAGAGGAGTAGTGTCTGTCTCATGTTGTAAGATAATTTTTTGAGATTAATATAAATAAGTACTTTTTCCGTCCCACCAAATGACATCCTAAACTTAAATGATTTGTTTACATTTCTTTCTTATGATGTCTAACCCACTAATTCATATGTAGACTACATGCTTGTAGTTTCTTGTTTGTCTTTTGATGAATGCAGGTCAGACTTGGGAGGATATTTGCAGTCAGGAAACAACCAAGCGCAAAGGGATTGACACTAGACACATATTTTAAGGTAGGCCTACCAAATCCCTCTCTCTTGTCTTTTATGTAGGATTTTTGGGTAATTTTGGGATAATGATAAAAGGAGACTTTAGATGGTTAGATTTTCCTAAACTTTAGGCCCTTTATGTAGTCCGTAGAGGGGTTTTCCTGCTATAGAAATCAAGACAGTGTGCCCAGAAATTTTGAATACACCTTGGTTACGGCGTACCTCCCGTAGGGGATACACACAGTTCGAGCAGAGCAAGATAAGATTGCAGCGTTGAAGTTTAGCGACTTCAACCTCAGAGATCGCAAAGTCTATAACATGCTCACCACACATAAGTACCTGACCATAACTAAGGGGAAGAATTCGAAGATAATACCCCAGTTGTGGACTATGAACCTTGAGCAGTCCACCATGCTGAACACCATGAAGATTCCCCACTTTGGTAGACACCAGGAAGTTAATGCCTGTGTCAAGATGTTGCTTTCTTGTTACCATGGTGGCTATTTATGGATAAACCACCATATAATATTTGATCTGATGTTGATCAATCGGATCACAGGGTTGAGTATGCAAGGACCTGATCCACTAGAGTTTTACCCCGAAAAATCCATGGATTGCGCTCTAGCACAGAAGATCAAGGACACTTATGGTGATGTAGAGAAGGGAATGTGAGGCTACAAGGTAGCTTCTATCCAGAGTGTCGCAGTGTGCCTCGAATATCAGTTGATTGCAGGGAAGTTAGTAGAAAAGAACCGACCTACCCAAGTCACTGGTTTTGTAGTCGACCTCGTAGGAAAGTGTGTGGAAGGCCTTTAGATGAACTGGGAAAAGTACCTGGTGAACCAGCTGGAACTCAACTACAGAGAAGCATAAGATCAAGGATATGAATTTCATTTCAACTGGCTCTTGATCCATATATATTTTATTGCCTGGGAGATGTCGGAAAGTGCGACCCTCCAGGACATCGAGCCTTTTGAACCACTAGCCGTGAAGTTCAGTACACTCTAGTATTCAAGTGATATGAATAAATAGTGGCAAACAAATTTTTTTTTTCATACCTACTACAATCAGTTGAATATATCCATACAATTTGAGCCTCACATGACTTCAAACACTCTACACCGGTTCAGGCCTTTGATGAATTTCATTGCAGATTGACATTTTATTTACATCACAGTGCACGATGACGAACACAAGAAACAAATTCAGTTCTACTATAAGCTGAAAGAGGAGGACTTGGAGGAGTTCACTAAATGGTTGGTGGACCTCCTTATTCCAGCAAACCCTGCGGAGATATCCGACATTGACATCCCATAAACTGCATAGGATACACCTGGACCTAGAGGAAAAAGAACACCAAAGAGGTCCAAGGATTAGACAATGCATCCATGATGACTGCTTCCATATCACTAGAGTAAGGAGGTGATAGCAAATATTTATATGACAAATAAGTCAAATAGTAGCAAGGAGACGAGGTTGATCCCCTGAAGAAGAGGAAGGGTTCACCTCTGAAACCTTCCTCCTGGAAGAAATAGAAGTCCACCATGACCAATATGCAGACTGTCCTCACCTCTGATGACTTTGAATTCCTCATAGAATCCCTGCAAGATGCTTCACTGGAAATAGCACTAAAACAAGAAGAAAAGAAAGAGGAAATGTATGATCGAATTGAGACTAAATTCCGAGGGGTACAACAGGCCCTATAGTCCAGTCGTGTAGTCTCCACTACACCAGGAGAACTAGAATTGGGAGATGAGCCAGCTCAACTCCACCAACTAGCCGATACATTCGAATCTCACCTTCGACGAGCACAAGAAGAAACATAGCAAGCCACCTAGGCTTTGACACAAGTACAAGGAGTACTCGTAGAGAAACGTAGTGCTGCAGAACAAAAAAATCTTTCTCTCCAAGCGAAGTTTGATGAAGAAAAAGAACAGCTACAACAATTAAAGGAACAGTTGCTCGTGAAGCAACTCGAAGTAAAAGAAGTGGTCAATAGAGCACTTTGCTTTGTGACAGTATTATAAATCAAGTCAGAAGACCGAGTTACATAGTAGGTGAACCATCTCGTGGAATCCATCCAGTAGATACAACAACGCATAGCAGATTTGGAGCTACACATTGTACCTAAGACCCCACAAGATATAAGAGACCAAAGAGAAGAAACCGCTCAGAGAACAGTGGAAAGGCTAAAGGTTCTTACCCTAGAATGTAAGCAACTCACTGATCATAGTGCCCAGACCTATGAACAACTCACGAAGAACCCAAAATTAAAGGCACTAGAGTTGCAGCTCCAAGAGGCGAAGTATCAAGATGAAAAGATACAGGCGCAGCTGAAGCCCCTGTCAGTTATGGAAAGAATGAAGTGCTCTAAAGAGAAACAGACCTCCTAGAAAAAGATCCACACTATCTAGAGTAGGGTTATGGAAGTAACTCAGAGGCTCCAACCTGTACAATATAAGGCCTATCAATTGTTTACAGAGGTAGAAGGCCAAGGAGAAGAGCTAGAACAGGTTGTGACTACAGTTGAACAACGTCTAGAGGGACCTATCAATGATGCAGTCATCCAAGAGTTCGTTGAACAGGAGGTCGTAGCACGACAACAAGTCAAAGCAGCTCGAGCCAAGCTTGAGGCATTCAAAGCATAACTAGTCAGACCAAAGTGACTCGGGATGAGTCACAGGTGAGTGTTGGGGACCTGTTGGCCCTTGACCAAGTTTTGGGAGATCCTTGGTCAATTTTGACCTATTTTGGGACTTTGACAGCCTGTCGAAGACAAAGCACAAGATGAATCAAATATCGTGGGATCTCAGCCCCTTTTTGGGTCCTTTTTGGGATTTGGTATTATGTAACAGGTATGGGATGTCGGCCCATGGGTTTACCCATGTTTAGGCCTATTTTGTAAAGTATAAATAAGTAGCTAGGTGACATAAGTAGTGTGTTTGATAAGCTAAGTGATAAGTGCAAGTATGGTTTGTATATGATCTGTGCATATTGTGAGAAACTTGTAGAGCTATTTGCAAGTGGTTGTAACTGACTGTGAAAGGCTTTGTGCTAGACCTAGCTCACAAAAGGAGGATCTAGTGAGGTGTGTGTAGATCTCTTATCCCACGCAGAGTAGGGTTTTTGTGGCTCTATGCATGTAGATGAATGATTGAAGCTAATAAAGAAGAAGAAGATTTGGTGGATGTAGCCCCAGGGTGGGGGTGAACCATGTAAATACTGTGTTATTATTCTTTGTGCGATGTTTTGATGTGTTTATGTATTTACTTGATAAGTGCTTTGATATATATAGATATATTTGTTTATTCTTTGTGCTTATGATGAATCTAGATGTTAGATCTGGCATAGGTGAATGTGCTTAGTGCTTGAATCTCCTAGATCTGATCCATTTATTTATGCCAAGTGCTTAAATACATTAGATCAGGGTGAATGTTGTGATGCTCTATTTTCTCTGCGGATTAGATATTGGTTAAATAATGATGAACTAATGGTGCTAAGTGCTCTATCATCTATTATAATCACATATTTGTGTCCCGACTAAGGTTGTAGACACTTGAGTCCTGCAACCACTCCTGCCTCTACGTCAGGTGAGACTTCATCTGCTTTGTAGGTGTTGCCGAAAGGGTCGATAGTTAGGGTTTTGTTGGTGCGTTGTTGGTGCATTGAACCCTAGGTCTTCTCCTATGACAACATCCCTTCTACAACACTCGTTTGACAATGTAAGGGCCTTGCCACATAGCCTCAAATTTTCTGTCTCCTAGTAAATCATGATCTTGTTCGTAGAGGAGAACTAGATCACCCTCAGAGAAAACACATGGCTTGACATGCTTTTCATATTGGGATTTGACATGCTTTTTTTGAGCTTCAATAACCAGGGTGGCATCACGGTGGGTTTCATATAATTGCATCAGGTACAATAGACGTTCCTCTTCAACAGAGGTGTTGGGGAGAAGTTCAACGACTAGCTTCAAAGATGGTATCTCACATTCAATCGCCAGGACAACTTTGATACCATACACTAATTGGAAAGGCGTAAATCCCATGGAAAACTTGACAGATGTCTGATAGACCCATAATGATGAAAATAACATCGTGTGCCAACTTGTCTTGTGAATTCCTATTATCCATCGAAGCATAGTAATAAGAACTTTGTTTATCGCTTCAACCTGTCCATTGTCCTGTGGATAATAGGGGGTTGATTTTTCATGTCGGAGACCCAAATTTTCAGTAAGCTCGGACATCATGAAATTTTGAAAATGGCTACCATGATTAGTAACAATAGCTTGCAGGGATTCCAAATCGAGTGATGATATGATTGAATATGAACAGTGCTGCAGTTTTCCCGGTGTTATCGAATGTAGGCATCACCTCATCCCATTTAGTGAAGTAATCCACAGGTACTATGATGTATCCATGCCCCCCGACCGAGTGAGGGTTACATGTCATGAAGTCAATGCCCCATTTTCTGAAGGGACCAACATAAACTACAGGGTATAAAGGAGCAGGATGAGATCTTATCTTGTTATTATATGTTTGACAAGCATGACACTTCTAGACAGAAATGATACAGTATTTAAATAAAGAAGGCCAGAAGTATCCTTCTCATAAGATCTTTTGGGCAGTGGCATACCAAGACATATGACCACCACATGCTCTAGAGTGGCAGTCATTCAAAGCTTTCTCAGCCTCATCATAGATGAGACATCGTCAGAAAATTGAGTCAACACCACGATGATAAAGAGTGTCACCGAGAATTATGTATTGAAGGGATTGATACCATATACGGCGATGATCTGTACTAAAAAGGTTGGGCTGGAAAGTTTGAGTCTGGAGATAAATGATAATATCTCCATACCAAACGTCATCAGAACTGATCAGAAAAAGGGATTCATCAGATAAGTAATCCTCTGCCACATTTGTTGTATCAGTCGAGGGAAGGTCACATATCAATTCGGAAAATACCAAAGATTTCTTAAAATTAGCGCATTCAAACTCTAAGTTGAACTCCTGGAGAATCACTATCCATTTGGAGTACTTTCCCCCTAGCGATTGGCGTGTAAGGATATGCTGCATAGGGTTTCAATTAGAAATGACAGTGGTCTTACGTAATAAGATATAATGACAAAAATGTTGGACATCTTGAACAAATTCCAAGGCTATTTTCTCCACATGTAGGTATTTGTCTTCGATATTCATGAGACTCTGAATCAAATAATAAATTACATGTTCGGCGTGCGAATAATCTTCTTGGACTAAAACCATGGAAATGGTAGAGTCCAAAGCGGCGAGGTAAAGGAAATAGTCTCGACTATAACCGGGTGGGAAAAGCAGTGATGTACGAGTCAAGGCAAGTTTTAAAGCTTCAAAGGCTTTATTGGTAGTATCATCCCATACAAACTCATAACCTTTCTTCAATAGTCGAGTAAAACCTTGTGTTAACTCGACGTAATTTGGAATGAATCGACACAAAAATTTTGCCTTCCCTTGAAAACTTTGAAGCTGGCGCAGTGTGGAAGGAGGAGGTAGATTAAGGATATCCTCAAACTTCAAAGGTTCTACCCTAATTCCATGAAGTGACACAATAAATCCCAGAAGTCGGTCGGAATCCCAATAGAAAACACATTTGTGTGGGTTCAAATGTATACGATAGTAATGACAACAAAGCAAAATGGCTCGGATATGGGTTAGATGATCTTGGCGACACATGGAATGCACCAATAGATAATCAAGATACAGTTGTACGATGTTCTTGATATCATGAAAATCATAAGACATGGCACGTTGAAAAGTCGCACCAGCGTTCTTCAAATCGAAAGGTAGTTTTCGGTAGGAAAATGTACCCCAAGGAGAAGATTTCTCTCGCAACGTAATCATCGATGATGTGGTCAATGAAGGGGGTTGGATAATTGTCCTTAGGACAAGATTTATTGATATCCCTATAACATACACATACAAGGATCGTGCCTTGTTTCTTGTTGACCGAGACTAGATTGGAGACCCAATTGGTTAAAGCCATAGGATAAATAAAGACGACCTTAAGAAGTTTTTCAACTTCAATCTTGATAGCAGCGGCTTTACGAGGGTGGACTGGGTGAAGTCTCTGCAAGACATTTTTAGCATTTAGGTAGGTATTAATTTCATGCACAATGATATCGAGGTCAATACTTGGCATCTCTTCGTAGCTCCAAGAGAAAACATCACAAAATTATTGAAAAATGGATTTATAAGTGACGACCTCATCAATGGAACATGAGGTTCTGATGTGAACATTTTCGACGATTCCAGGTTTAATGGATATGTCAAGAGGAATGGTGGGTGAGATATTACTCAGGTTCCCTTCATATAGCACATCATGGGATGACTCGGGAACAAACGAAATGACAACAATGGTTGACGGAGTCGAAATCTGTTGGTAACTCTCTATGGTGTGTTGTTCTAGGAAGATAATGGAACGATTATGTCCATCATCCCATGGGGTTTCTTCCATGGACATGACTGACATGATCATCTCGTCGGTAGGAAAGATCACATGAAAGGGATTGGGAGATGAATCACAAAGAGAGGGAGTAGAAGGGGTTTCCGATTGAATGGATTGATAGGTGGATTCAAATGGACTTAATGGCATTTGTTCACCATAGCAAAGATAATCACCAGGATCGGGTACTATCCATAGGTCATGAGACACGAGGGTTTCGTGGACATAGGTGGAAATCATGTTGATTGAGGCAACAAAAGGAGGTGGAACATTGGGTGGTGGTATTGGTAAGGTACCCATTAAAGTGAAATCTTTCAGAAGAAGCACATTGGCATTCTCGTACCCAGGGGGTGTCTTCAAGATAAAGGGTATGTTGCTAGTATGGGAATCAGAATTGAAAAAGGCCAGCTGGTCAATCGTAACGAATTTTACTTGATGTGGGAAACATAACACATGGAAAAGGGTAGACACAACGACACACATGGAATCAATCCAACTATGGCCAAGTAAGAGGTCATTGTCAATAGGTGCATAAAATACCTCGACGTTGACCAATTTTCCTTCCAACGTAATAGACAATAAGGGAAGAAAACCGTAGGGTTTAAAACCAGAACCATTGAAATCCTTAAGTGTGTTTTGTGTTTCAGTGAGGGGAGGAGAGCCAATGAATTTCCAACAAGTAACTGACATAACACACGTCGAGGTACCCTCGTCAATAATGGTTCTACAGATGTTCTTGTTCTTGAGAACGACTTGAATCTGAAATGCTAACTGAGGAGGTAGCCTTGGAATGTGGTATTCCAAGTCAAAGATTATCAAATTCATATCTGTGGGATCAATTCCACCAATGGCCTTTAATGGTGCCTTCCATTGAGCAGGACAAATTTGAAGGACTTTGAGAGCTGACATCACAGAGGGTTCTTGAGCAAGGTCTTCTACAATGTTGTAGTTTTGAGTAACACGTGCGTGAGGATTAGAGGAAGAATTATGAACAACGCCCTTTGGGGGAGGGCAGACAATTGTATTGGAACCCATTCATTTGAGATGAAGAGGACCTTTGGGAGGTGAATTTGAGGAAGGCAGTTGAACCAATGAAGGTGGTAATTCATCAACTTTTTCCTTTGAAGGAGAATAATCTTTGGCTCGAGTGGTGATTGCAACGTCGTTCTTGGTAGAATTACCAGTACACATAAGGACATATGAAGTGGTGGAAGGAGAGGGTTGGTCATGAATGACCAATTAGGCCTCTTGTTGAGAAGGGAAAGGTTATGACAAAACGACAGGTGTGGGAGGCTTTTTGGTTACTTAAAGGAACTTAGTGACCTCAACACATCTTGGAAAATTTTTCATGTAGTGATCATCACTAGAGATAAGGCAAGGATATCGAGGTTTACGCTTATCCTTATCATCAATAGACTATGTCTTGGGGTTATCGAATTGAGGATTATTATTTATATCCTCCTTATTCTTACCCTTTCCTTTTTTAGATTTATTTTTTCTGATAGGGGTGGATTGAATGGAGTTAACCTTAGAAGTTTTGTCGGTGGAAGGAGTAGGAGTAGGAGCACCTTGAACATTAGAAGTACCAAATTTGGGATTGGTGTGAGTAACCAACGTGGATATAGTGTAAGTATGGAAGGTGCCAATCACACCGTCAAAAACATGAGAAGATTTTGGGGTTGTTGAGGTAGTGGTGGTAGAGGGGCGAGGAGCGTCAGGGAGAAAGTCTTAAAGAGTGCTCATTTGTGAATAAACGAGATCTAGGTATTGAGCGCGACTAATCGCCTGCTCTTCAGTGACAACTCTACCCATGGAAATATCATGGGAGATTTTATTGATGAATGATTTGGTGAACCATTCAGTCAATAAATAATCAGGAAGGTCAAGTTTTATCAAGCGTCTCCTCCATATCCACTCATGAATGTGATCATAAATGTGAGTGGCAGAGGATTTCTTAAAGGAACTTAAAATCTTGGTTCATGTCTCATAGTGGATTGGAAATTGGTAATGCATGAGGAAAGCCATGGCTAGGGTATTAAAATCATTAAAGAAGCATCATGGTAATTCTATGTACCACTTTGCAGCCGAACCCGTGAGAGTTCGTTGGAAGATTCGTAACCGAATGGAGTCATCCATCAAAGATTTGGACGAGCACCAAAGGTGAAAAGTCATAACATGGTTGTTTGGGTCTTCTCCCGGTTTACCATCAAATTTGGGAATGTTCGACGGTAACTTGGCTGGTATAACGGGCCAATGGGGAGAATGTAAGATAGGATCATTCAAGATTCTAGACAATTTGGGTAAATCCAAAGTGGCTAAAAAGGGAAACTGTTGATTCATCTGAGGGTACTGATGAATTTGGGGATGAAGTCTCATCAGTATACCAATAGGAATGTAAGAAGTTAGCATGTACGTGGATATTCCTGACAGATTCTTCCCTGGAGGATTTGGAGGCATATAGCCCATGGG
Source organism: Picea engelmannii (assembly GCA_009831015.1). NCBI lineage: Eukaryota > Viridiplantae > Streptophyta > Pinopsida > Pinales > Pinaceae > Picea > Picea engelmannii. Next base: position 217,176 of record ML776945.1, read on the forward strand.
TTTGGGTTGGTTAGAGATGTTCCCTTAAAAATGGACAATAGACTGAACATTTGGACCCCAATAAGGATTTAAAGAACTAGGATATAGCTGGCCAAAGTGAGGGGGTACAAAAGAAGTGACTTGAGGCTATTTCCCCCCAAATGATTATGGATTTATTTGTGAAAGAAGGTTCCAAAGGTGGGATAGTGATCCCTATGTGTTATGTCCATATAGTGGACTATAGATTCTAACTTGAGGTTGTCCTTCAAGTGGAGGTTGCCCCCCAACATGAGATTTCCCTCCAATAGGAATCTGGTAACCAGAAGTGAATGGATGATAGGTGCTTCCAATTGGATTGGAGCCACTAGGGCCAGATCCCCCAGGAAAATGTGGATAAGACCCTCTGGAGAGGACCTCGGAAGGTGTAGGAACAAAACCAGCAACAACATTGTACCCAGGTGGAACAAAAAGTCCAGAAACTCTGAATGGAACCTAGGTAGAGATGACGGTGGAAGGATTCAAATCTTGATACCCAGGAGGAAGTGACAGGATAGGTCTAGAAGAAAGTGGTGTACCAATGGGATCTTGGTTAACCACCACATTACCGATAGGAATAGTTGTAGCATGTGGGACCATAGTAGGATGGGCCATCTGGAGAGAAAAAATTGAGCTAGGACCAACTGACTGTGTGTCTAGAATGACGATGATGTTGCTAGTTGTACCAACAAAATGGTCTAAAGGTATCGTGTAGGTTTTTATAACCCTATAATTTATAGGATCAACTGTTGATTGTATTTTTGTTCCCTTTAGTGTTTTTGATTTGCAGAGATTACTACATCCTGAAAAAGAAAGAAAAATGAAAAAAGAAAGAAAAATGAAAAGAAAGAAAAAAGAAAAGAAAAAGAAAGAAAAGAAAATGAGAAAAGAATAAAAGAGGGCATAAAAGAAATTAAACAAAGCTCCATGCAATAAAATTGGCTTGATCCATACAGTCTAAGCATGGCCAAGTCCTTTTAAATTGATGTTGATAGTCTTAGTGAATAAGCTTGACTAAACTATCTAATCTTAGTCAAGATGATAGGTTAGTTAGTGAATACATTTGACCAAACAACCTAATCTTGGTCAAATAGCCCCTAGGTAGAGTATTTTCTTAGTCCAACAATCTAAGCTGGGCTAAAGGTGCAAATGACGTAGGTTAGGACATAGGTTAAATGACTTCTTTTCAATAAATATGTATGATGATTGATGAAAAATGCAAGATTTTAGATGATAAAGTGTTTTTCTAACCCCATGGTCATAAAGAGAAGAATAAGCAGTGCACAAAACCCATAAAAAGTCATTAAGCCTAAGTCCCACACCATATGTTCAATCGTGCCCTGGAAAATTAAAGATCGGGCCAAGATCTATGACTGAGCAGTGAGAGCCCAGATCTACAACTCTGAAAAGATTTCAGACCCCCCTGATCATTTGACCTTTAATGGTGGGGGGGGGGGTTGAAAAATATGTTTAATATGTGTGCTCAGATCTACGACCATCCCACCAGTGCACAATCAGACGGTCCACAGAATATTCCAGACCCCCCTGACCATTCTGCTTTTAACGGAAGGGGGGAGGGGGGGGGTCCGACATGATGTTAAACAACATGCCCAGATCAACGACTGATTCGTCTTCACTCAGATCAATGATCAGCAAGGAATCCCAAACCCTCTCGACTTTTCTTCCTTTAACTAAAGGGGGAGGTCTGGAATGAATCAAATCCAAGCGGGCCCCATCACAACACGACGTCACTTCATTGCATCCAAACTCCCCCTCTCCAAACATTTACCACCTATTAGTGTTACAATTCACCACCACCCTCTACAAGTTCCACGTCACGACCCCATCAACATGTCCCATCCATCTAACCGTTACAGGTCATATCTTTCTCATTCACCTTCCAATCACCAGTGCACATGTCGACCAGAGGTACACTTCATACGTCCTTCATCCTGCACTCTCACGCTCTAAATGACCCATTGGCCATTTATGACTGGCCACATACCCGTTGTCCATTTTACCTATCCTTGTTCACCCAAACAGATACCTGTCCACTCAAATTCAACCCCGTTTCGATCATCTCCCATTCCATTCACATTCCCTGCATATCAAGAGATTCATTTTCCTCCGCCTCTGCAAAGCCTCATCCAACCACAACCATTACCACTAACATTTTGTTTGAATTGCAGGTACTCTTCACAAAAATGGCACCAAAATCCAAGAAGGTAGAAACCGGGGAAAATCCTTTCCTCCCACCTCTTGTCGACCTCGACAAGATCCCATTGGCTGACAAAGATCATCTGATATCGGACACAAGGTGTGAAGTTGGCTTTGTGGATTTGCAGTTGTGTCTCAAAGACACTTCCTTAGATCAGAGCGACGAAATCGGGCTTTGGGAGTCCAATCTTCCTTTATATCTTTTCCCCCAGGTCCATCATTTCCCTGAATTTGTCCTCAAATTCTAGGCTCATTACCTTCCTGACCAGAGAGCCATAGTCTCGTCATCAAAAGAAACTATGTTCTTCATCATGCCAAAGGCCATTGATCAGATGATGCAGATACCCAGAAATGAATTTGCCTCCCCTTTCAATCTCAAAATCATAACAGAGTTATACCAGAAATTATCTTTTCCTCAAAGAGCCTAGATATTTGAATTTTTCCTCCCACAGGATGCTCAGTTCCCCAAATCAAATCCCCCCTATCCTTCATCCCTGTTCTCAGAAAAGGGCAGCCAAGTCATTTCATCACTCTATTGTCTTCTTGGTTATTTTTTAGATGCATGGGTGGATGAGCCTATATTGGGTTTTCTGTCCATTTTCTCTACTGAGGAAAAATCCACCAGTCAGTTCGACTACAACACTTCCATGGTGGAGAACATTCACGAGCAGTTTTCACAGTTCACCACAGAGGGCATGTTCTGGTACTCATCCATCTTGGATTACATGTTCATCTTTTTTTAGGCAAATAGGTTCTATTTCTCAATATAGAAGATGGAAAAGGAAGAAAAACCTCAAGCAGTCACATTATGGACGTCGCTCCTCAGGAGAAACTCTACTGAGTTCACTTTTAAAAAATTCATTAAATTGTTTTATCATCTAGTTGTAGGCATGTTTAGTGGAAGACCTGATCCAAGAATAAATGAAGAAATTCAAAGAGTTCAACACCTTTCATATCTGGCAAAGACTGGAGATTGGTTTCTATACCAGAATCACATAGAAATCAAAGTGTATGGGTGCAAACTAGCTCCATACAAGTTGCCTAAGTATGTGCCTGTTCAAATATTTGCACTGGAATATATTCATCAGATGATAAACTCAGATGAAATCCATTTTGTGTCTCTGAAGAAAAAACAATAGATGAGGATCAAAGGACAAACATGCCCATTTATCTGCAACAATTGAGTTGTTGGGGAAGAGTTGGAAAAATTATTGAAAGAAAAGGAACAAATGACACCAATGGAAGTCATTCCACTGAGTGAAGTTCCCATTACAGAAGTAAGTACAATAGCAGTTCCAACAACCACCACATCATAAATTCCATCAGCAACCCCATTGACAACACTGGAAAAAACTGTGGAGTTAGCAAAATCCATGGAGGAAATGACTCTGCAAGGAACAAAGATCAATAGGTTGAAAATGGAGATTGAAAATCTATAGGAACTCAAGTATTCTTTCCAAACAAGATACAATGTTGAGAGACAGGTGTCAGAGAAACTCAAGCATTAAATACAACAACTCTAGAAACAAATAGTGGTAGGCAAGACATTAGCAGAGGCTAAGGAAAGCATATGGACAGATATTGCCAAATCCATATATGAAATTTGGCCCATGGTGCATATCATGTTTGAGAAACATGATATGGTGTTAAATAGTAGGTAAGGCATTAACAGGATAAGAACATAGCTAGGTGAGATGCCCTCAGTGGCCAACGAGATCATCAAGTTTATGAAGTCCAAAACCAAAGAAAAGATGGAAGAATTGAAATTCGAAGATAGAACAGAGACTATCCTCGAGGTAAAAAGAGTATTGACTAAAAGGGATTGATGTTATAGTTGGAGGAAAAGGCTCAGAACATGGACATTAGAGTTCAAAGAGTTTTTAGCAAGATTAAAGCCTTACAGAAAAAGGGTCTTCTTGATCTACATGTCCTAAACGTTAAACTAATGACTCTATCTGATTACAAGCAAAGGATCACCACCGTAGCCAAAGACAATTCCAATTTTTCAGGGATACAGGGCAAAATCACGAGCAAATCATTCTTGGAGACTCTGAGCAAGACCTTAGCATTCAACATGAGATCAAGTATGTCTTCATCATCAAGCCGACTTGACGAAGTTTACCGCCGGTTATTGAGAATTACCATCCCAAGCACAGAGAGATGGGATGAGTTGTGTGATTTGATTGAGTAAAGGCAGAGCCTCATCCATCTCATCATCCATCTCAACATCCATCTCAACGTCCAAATCAGTGTCCAAAATAGTTGAAGTCATCTGAATGACTCAACAATGGTCTTCCCCGAAATCAACATGAGAGATTCAACACATCATCATCAGTTACTACATTTCTTCATTTTGTTAGATTAGTTAGTTAGACTTAGTATCTTTCACGTCCTGATCATTAATGATAGGGTCATTGTAACTTTTGTTATAAATATTTCTCACTTAGAAGTAGGAAGGGTTGTTGATATTTACGCCCAAGCAAGCTCTAGTTACTGTAATTTTTATCAAGAAGTTGTTCCAGTAATACAAAGAGAAGTTTCACATGATTCCCGCGTGTAAATTGTTGGTGAAGTTCCCTTTGTCTGCGTACACGTTTTTTCTTTCTCAGTTATCATATTATCTCTCTGAAATCTAATCTTTAAAAGAAGTTAAAGTTGCAGAATTTACCATTGTGTACTCTGTTCTTAATCTTTTACAAATTTAAATGTGTTTCCTCTGATGTTATAACAAAGAAATTCTTAAATGCTTTTTGTTTTAACTGATATCTCACATTTTTAGAAATACACCATTTTTATTTCTAAAGAATCTAGCGTTAGCACTATCTCACCATGTGAAACAAATCTTGTAACATTGTCTTTAACTTCTATCTTTTAAAAACAAACCCCATAGCCCAATGGAAGCGTAATTGATATTCAACCACTTCATTCTGGTGCACCATACTTATAAAAATTACACTAATACAATCCCATTCACAATTTACTCAAAAGATATAACAATTATATAGATCCAACACAATAGGTACATTTTATGAATTCATATTTTAATTCAAACAAGAAATCAAAATAACAGGTGCAAGATACACACAATTGAGTGCTGGAATAAAACAAACATGTACAGGAATATAAATCTGAACTATATTTTACATTAATCTTACCATATCAGAACAGTGGGCCCTTCCCGATTCGAACATGGAAGCTCTAAAAAGATAACAGGCTAAGACGCTCTAATCATACCCAGAAATTGCACAACAGATCATTTGTATTTCTTCAGCTTGTAAATTGAATCAGTAGCTCATTATATTGTACATCAAAACAATATGCATCATTTGGTTCTTACTACTGCTTCATTACATCAATACGTACACCTGTGTATCCTATCTCCTATACAACATCCCTTATAAAGAAGGTGAGTTGATACGATCCAGATCTAAGGATAAGCATCAAACTATTTTTAAAATATTATAATTGGAAATTCATATCGTATCTTTAGGAATGGACTTCATCCTCATGACTTGAAGTGCATGAGTGATGAAGTCTATCGTGATATCAAAACCAATTTGAAGACTTCGATCCAACTAATTTCTTGGAATATTCAACAACAAACTCGTCCAACAAATGATTTCTGGAAATAACAATTGGTACCAGAATACACATAGTCGTCTGGTACCGGAATACACATAGTCGTTCGGTACCGGAATAGGCGCAGTTGTTTGGTACCGGAATAGCTCAGTTGTACTGGTATCGGAATAGGCATAGTTGTTTGGTACCAGAATAGCTCAGGGCAGTACCGGATCAATTATGTTGGTACCAAATCACTGTTGTGTGGGTCTGTTGGTACTGGATCAATGTTGAGGTACCAAAATAGACTGCTTAGGAGTAAAACAATTGGGATTATACAAAATCAAGCATTTTAATCGAATTAACTCAAGAAAATTAAAAAAAATATGCCTCAATCATACGTTACCTCTCTATGCACATGAACAAGGTCATTAATTGTATTTATGGAGGTAACGATCAATTTTACACTCATAACATAGGTAAAATAGGCTTGGATAGGGTGTAATAGAGGGTATTATAAGTGTCAAAATGGAGACTCAACATTCCCCCATGCTTAAGTCATTGCATGTCCTCATGCAACAATGATCTTCAAAATTTCAAAATTGATGATACTCTTTACTCGATCAAGCATTCCTTGAAGTTTCACCTTTCTTTAGTTCCTTAATTTCCTGTCATACATATAAACTTCCTGGCCTATGCTTCACATTATTACTCATGGAAAAGTAGTTATGATGGAAAAAGTGGTCTCATGAGTAATATATTAGATATGTTAGTGATTTGATGTTAAGTCTTATCTAATCTATTTTCGATCAAAGTTAGGAGAAAAGGGCTGGATGTGACTCTAATACAATTATAGGATAGTGGCCAAGAGTTTTCATAATGACTTTGACTAATAGCCCCCCCTAGCTAGATTACCTTTAAAAAAAAAGTGATATAAGCATAGTTTAGATATCATTTGAAGAGAGGAACACATAAAGGAATACATCCCAAGATGATTAACTCGTTTTTGATCCAAGTTTTTAGAGATGAACCTCTTCTTGCTTAGGTAAGGTGAATTACACATACTGAGGGTCCCACTTCTCCTGAACGTATTTTTTAAAGATAGAACTCTAAAGTGGATACTTGAAGGTTCTTAAGAAAATCATTCGAGAGATATAAAGGTCATCTCCTAGCCTTGATTTGATAGTGATTGCTTCAGAATGAGACCCAAGGGCTTTTGTTCAGTTTTAAGTGTGCCATTTTATGTTTTTCAACTCCCTTTACCTGGCATAGCCCCGCTGCCAGCAAGCTTGTTCAGTACCCCGACGGGTTTACTTATACTTCCCAATACTTCCTTTTTATTATATTACTCAAAAGATTTAGAATTGTGCATATTGTTCATTGACAATTTTAGAGTATAAGGAAGGCAGGTGGTACGAGAGTGTTTTAGATTTATTAGGCACATAATTAATTGTTTTCAATTATCACAAGGGTGACATCATCCACATTCAACTTAAATATCAACTATTCAATGTATAATGGAACATCTCGGATAATGACTAAGAGGTCCCTCTAGTTAATCCTATTAGGTTTATCATGAAAGTTTATTGCGGTTTTGCAAGGGCGGTCCACCACATGAGGTTTTCATCAATACCTCCCAAGAGAAATTTGTAAAGATAAACTTGGATAAGAACTTGTTGAATCAACTAGGTTAGTATTTGACATAATGGTGTTACCACTTTTCAATGGATATTTCAATTAGCAATCACTTCTTCAAAATGATGAAGTTATAAGACAAGTGCATCCATTATCATATAGAGCTAAATGTGAAAATATCTTCTTAAAGGAGAGAAAGGATGATTCATTCAAGGTTGAGTGTATAAATGTAGGAGGAAGATGTGCATGAGAGTAAAAACAATTCAACACAAGACTTAAATGATCCTTGATAGAAAGAGCATGAAGATATTAGCCCATACATCTAATTACCTAAAGTGAAAACAATGTTAAGCACATGAAAAAGATCATATCACTTTGGCATCAGTACTAGATAAGTAATGGAGTAGGTTTCTGCAATACCAGAACAGACAGTATTGGAACAAAGTGACATGATGGATGATTTTTTCTCATTCATGGAAACAACCACTTCACAAAGGAATTCAGTGATAATATACGAGGAGATGTATACGAGGGATTGCAAAAGTTCATGGTAGGGAGCGTGCAATAATTGAGAGTAACCATATGTTTACTACATAATTAGTCTAATTCCTTAGTAAAACGAAAAAAAATGTTGATTTTATACATCCTTTTGCTTGAAGCATTTAAATCGAGCAGCAAAACTTGAACATATGATTAGAGATACCAACACCTTATTACCAGTACCGGATCACTTGAGTACCGGATGGACGTAGGGTTGTGCTTCAGTACCAAAATAACATAGAGTTTTGTTTCAATATCGGAATAGCACAGACCTCCTCCTTTGGTACCGGATGAGCACACAGGAGACCATCAGTACCGGATGAGCACAATACCAGATGAGCACATGAATGTTGTTTAGTACCGGATGAACACAAACTTTCTCCTTTGGTACTGGATGAATGTAGATGATTTTTTTTTTGCAGTACCGGATGAATGCAATTCTGCAGTACCATAATAGAATGGTATCGCAATTGTGGAAATGACTATCAAATCCCAGCACTGAACATGTTGATTTGGCCTCGCCGACAGACGTTGCAAAAGAATATGAAGGTTTCAGAAACCACTCCCCCATACCTAAGGTTTTTCATGGCCTCATGCAAACAATGTGAGATGCTAAAAAGGGTTGCTCAGACAGTTGTGAAGACCTGCTAAAAACAAACCAATAGAACTAATTAAAACTGGATTTTTATTCATGCTTAAAAACAAAAACTTTAGGGAAAATGTCAAAAGTTGAATTATTAGCTATGGATAAAATGGTTTAGAATTATCATTTAGTTTCAACTTATATTAAAAATATCACTTAATCAATCATCCTTGTGAAATAGTGGTCTTAAAATAGATAGGTAAAGATAAAGCATGAATGCATCATTTTTAACAACTTAAGGAAAAAGAAGAAATTTGAAGAAATAGGTCATGAAGTACTCCCTTAAGTGTTATCTTTCGTTGACAAGGATGCCTTCTCCACTTTTGAAACCCTTCCAGTATTATGTGTGCTTTCATAGGATGAAGAGATTCCCTTCTCATAAGATTCCAAACAAAATTATCATAACTTTTAGAAAGAGAACTACTATAGGTACAAAAAAATCTTAAATCGATTTATTTATTAGCTTTTGACATTCTCATCTATGAAAAAATATGAAAGATATGTTGCATTGAAACATTTATTTATTTATTTACTATCCTACTCTAATTGAACAAAATAAAATGTCCTTCAAGTATAGGAATACTTTCAGTGAATCCATGTGCATAACATGGTTAGAAATATATCCATACTCAGGTTTAAAAGTTAAATTTTAATGCATACCGGAGTATGAAGGACTAGCCACTTTGATGATGAGATCAAGCAATAATGAAAAATAAAAGAGTGGTGTGACCTAATACCTAATTGAAACCATATTTCAATAAGATCACTATATTTTTGTTTCTCTTCTATGTTTAGGTCACACTGAATGTCCTCCTCTACCATGCTATGTAGATTATCCTCTTTAAAATGATTGGTATTTGGAGTACATACAAGATCTGTTGAGAGGCATGATAAGGACTCCTTAATCTCAAGTTCCACTAGTTCCTCTCCATTGAATTCCACCCATGATTCTTTATTCCCTTCAACAAATTGACAAGGGGAATCCAATGGGACTTCTAAATCTTCCTGTGGAGAGACAACTAGATTCTTGACTGTTGTTAAGATATGCTTTTCCTGAGAGGAGGATATCCCAGCTGCTGCTAGAATGCGAGAAATTTCTTGGAGGAACATTCTTCAAGCTCTTGATCATCCTTGAATTACTCTAGCTGGTTGATGATACTTGTTTCGCAACACAGATTAGTACTCGGGGGGTTCTTACAGCACCCCAAACATGATTTATCATTTAAAGATCTAAATTTTAAAACTATTTGCAAAAACAAAACACACCAAGCTTGAAATCCTTGCATTACTAGGATCCTGTTGTCACTAGGTTATCGGTTCACACATGTTAGCTCATGATAAATAAAACTAAATTTTCATAAACAAAAACACACTTGCATCAAAAGAAAAGAGGACAAACTAACTTTGGAGCAACCCCACCAAAGTCAATGTGTGGGCTCTTCCCACACGTCTTACTGTCTTCTCTCCTCCCTTAGGTCATCCATAAAACCAATCCAAAACCATTAAAGCAATCTGATTCAAATACTACCTATTACCATTTACAACTCCCCAGCAACGATGCCAAAATGCTAGTGCAATTATTTGCATAATATATTACCAAAAATAAATTATCAACTGGGATTCATAATCAGTAGAGTTGATGCACTATATATGCTGATAACAGATAGGTTCCTATGTCTCATGAGTATAGCATAAATAAGAAACAATCAGCACCAATACTCTGTTTCAAACTTAGAAGAGAAAAATGATAATAAAACTTCTCAAGCAAAAGGTTCTTTATTCGGTGACAAGTTTGTTCATTAGAGGCTTATGAATTAGAGATATGAACTTATGATCTTGTTTCCTATAGAAATCAAAAGTAGTAATCAAATTTCTACATACAATATTTAAAAGGAAATCATTCATAACTTAATCAATTCTAGACAAAACTCTTTGTTCCTATACAGGAAACATTAGGTGTATTAAGATTATCCATTTAATAGTCCATGTAGGGTGAATGATGGGATCTTAATTGTTCTTGTATTAACACACTTGAAATTTCAAAGTAAATTACGAAAGTCTATATAAAGAACACAATTTCAGGAATGCAAACTTTTATAAATCTCTACAACTATCTCAACACAAATTACTATTTATGAAACTAAGTAAAATTACTCAAGATCTGGTGCACCATACTTGTAAAAATTACACTAATACAATCCCATTCACAATTTACTCAAAAGATATAACAATTATATAGATCCAACACAATAGACACATTTTATGAATTCATATTTTAATTCAAACAAGAAATCAAAATAACAGGTGCAAGATACACACAATTGAGTGCTGGAATAAAACAAACATGTATAGGAATATAAAGCTGAACTATATTTTACATTAATCTTACCATATCAGAATGGTGGGCCCTTCCCGATTTGAACATGGAATCTCTAAAAAGATAACAAGCTAAGATGCTCTAATCATACCCAGAAATTGCACAACATATCGTTTGTATTTCTTTAGCTTGTAAATTGAATCAATAGCTCATTATATTGTACGCCAAAACAATATGCATCATTTGGTTCTTACTACTGCTTCATTACATCAATACGTACACCTATGTATCCTATCTCCTATACAACTTCCCTTATAAATAAGGTGAGTTGATACGATCCAGATCTAACGATAAGCATCAAACTATTTTTAAAATATTATAATTGGAAATTCATATCGTATCTTTAGTAATGGACTTCATCCTCATGACATGAAGTGCATGAGTGATGAAGTCTATCGTGATATCAAAATCAATTTGGAGACTTCGATCCAACCGATTTCTTGGAATCTTCAACAACAAACTTGTCCAACAAACGATTTCTGGAAATAACAATTGGTACCAGAATACACACAGTCGTCTGGTACCGGAATACACACAGTCGTTTGGTACCGGAATAGGCGCAATTGTTTGGTACCAGAATAGCTCAGTTGTACTGGTACTGGAATAGGCATAGTTTTTTGGTACCAGAATAGCTGAGGGAAGTACTAGATCAATTATGTTCGTACCAAATCACTGTTGTGTGGGTCTGTTGGTACCAGATCAATGTCGATTTACCAAAATAGATTGCTTAGGAGTAAAACAATTGGGATTATACAAAATCAAGAATTTTAATCGAATTAACTCAAGAAAATTAAAGAAAATATTCCTCAATCATACGTTACCTCTCTATGCACATGAACAAGGTCATTAATTGTATATATGGAGGTAACGATCAATTTTATACTCATAACATAGGTAAAATAGGCTTGGATAGGGGGTAATAGAGGGTATTAGAAGTGTCAAAATGGAGACTCAACAATAACCTGAGGGGTAAGAAGGCTAATGAGAATTCCGCAAAGAAAGCTGTTGAAACCAAGAAAACCTAGAAATCCTTCCCAAGAAAACCCCTGATCAGAACAACGTTGAACGTCTTGTGCAAAAAAATCCAAAAATTCTTAAGAAAACAAGTCAAACAGAAGTTTCATTAACCATTCAAACAGGTGCACCTTTCCATAGAGTTTCTATCGATAAATCAGAAGTACAGAGTTTAAACAAAACCATCGTTCCTTTTAGCCTAGAAGGGGAACTAGCAAAATTTTAGATTCCTATTCCCTTATCCGAGATGATGAATAAGAATGATTATAGGTCTCAGGTGATGAAATATTTAAGCATCGAACCTGATATAGGTACCAAAGCCTTGGATGTTCGATCTGTACACCACTCTGACATAGTAAACCTTGTCGATGATCGACCTGAGCTCCTGTTCGACCCTGAAGTTGATGGTCAAATTGATAATGGCGTCGTGGCTCCTTTTTACATCGGCCTAAATATCCATGATATGATATTACACAACGCTATGCTAGATTCAGGCGCCTCTCACAACCCAATGCCCAAAGTCATGATGGAAATTTGGGACTCGAGGTCACCAGACCCTACAAAGATTTGCATTCTTTCGACTCCAACAAGGTCAAATGTATAGGCCTGATTAAAGACTTATGCATCACCTTGGCTCAAATTCTGGTGAAAATTTTGGTGATGGACATCGTCATGGAAGATATTCCCCCCAAGTATGGTATGTTGCTATCAAGGTCTTGGGCAGCTAAATTGAAAGGAACCCTGCAACTAGATATGTCCTATGCCACCATTCCATTTTTCAGCCAACAGAGAAGACTTTAAAGGGAAACACTGATGAATTATATGGTCAGTAGTCAGGAAAATCCACACAATTACCCATTATATTCTACACACTCTGACCTAGATTATTTCATTCTATATAACGATGGTGATCTTGAAGAACAAATCGCACAACTGGAAGATGATGCCCCTGACCCAAAGGATGATAAAGCTACTATCGAAGTAAGAAACCCCATGGTTGAAGAAAATGAGGAACTGACAACAGACTTCTAAAGCATGGACTTCAATGGTGCTATGAGTAAAGAAGGATCTAGGGTCGGAGTGTGGATGCATAACCATAGATCAAAGTGCTCCGAGAATCATTCCTATAAACTGAACTTTCAATGTACTAACAACATAGTCAAGTACGAGGCTTTAATGCCCGACCTGGAATTATTGAAGAAAGTTGGTGCTAAGCAGATAATGGTAAGGGGTGATTTTGAATTAATTATCAAGCAAATCAAAGGTGAGTATGCAATAAAACATCCTAGACTTAGAGCCTATAGAAATGTTGTTTTGGATGCTCTCCAATGCTTTAGTGAGGTTGATTTGCAGGTGATGCCTAGAGGACAAAATATACTTGCAGACAGACTGGCCACGTCAGTAGTTACCTGTAAAATCCCTTTTCATCCCACTCACAAGTACACAATGGAGGTGAAGTGTAGACCCACCATTCCTAATAACATTATATATTGGCAGGTATTTGGAAATGACGATCAAATTGAAGATTTATTGCATTGTAAAAATGATTTTGAATGTACGAACATAGATTTAGAACAGGATGAAGAAGTTGTAAATAAATCTGTTTTTGAGAATGGTAGTGTAAATACAATAGATGTTGAAGAAATCAATGAAAAGGATGCAGATTCTGATATCCTGTAGTTGAAAAATAATGTGTTACCTAGAGGTTTAGTTCCGTTGGAAGACTTGTTTGATTTTAACAATGTAGCCAAAAAATCGAAAATTGAAGCTAGCGGTAAAGAGGTTGAAGACTGTAACATAGGAATAGAAGAAAACCCCAAAATGATAAAACTGTCTAAATCACTGCCACCAGAGAAAAAAATAAAATACATTGAACTTTTTAAATAATATATAAATGTTTTTGCCTAGGGTTATGAGGACTTAAAATCCTATGACATAAGCATCATACAACATTAGATTCCCATAAAAGAAGAACATAAACCTTTCAGACATAAAATTAGGAGAATTAATCCGAAGTTGCTTCCCCTGATAAAGAAAGAAATCAAGAATATGTATGATGCCAAGATTATAGTCCCCTTGAGGTTTTCCAAATAGGTTTCTAATCTAGTTCCAACCAGGAAGAAAATTGGCGAGATCAGGCTCTGTATAAATTTCAGAAATCTGAACAAAGTCTCCCTCAAAGATAATTACCCTTTACCCAAAATGGACCATATTTTACAAAGGGTGGTTGGATCTAGTAGGATCTCCTTACTAGATGGTTTCTTTGGTTACAACCAAGTCTTGGTCCACCCGGAAGATCAAGAGAAGACAACTTTTACCACACCCTAGGGTACCTTCATGTATGTGAAGATGAATTTCGGTCTGTTGAACGTTGGAGCTACTTTCCAAAGAGAAATGGATATTACCTTTGTGGATGAGACTGGGAAATTTATAGTCATTTATTTGTATGATGTAACTGTTTACTCCAAATACGACGAAGAACATTTGCTCCACCTCAGACGTGTGTTTGAGAAGTGCAGGAAATTTTGGATTTCATTAAATCCTAAGAAAATCCTTTTTGGGTTAGAGGAAGTTAAACTGTTGGGACACATAATCTCAAAAGACAAAATTAAAATAGATCCCAACAGGATAGAATCTATCCAGAAGGTGGAACACCCTAGGAACATCAAATAACTACAATCTTTCATTGGGAAAATAAATTTCCTTAGAAGATTCATACCAAACTTGGCCGAGCTTCTCAGGAATATTACCAATATGTTGAAAAAGGACACAAAAATAAAATGGAACAATGAGTCCAAACAATCATTTGAGCAAGTGAAACATGCTCTCACCCAAGCTCAATTTCTGATTAGCCCAGACTATACCAAAGACTTTTATCTTTTCTCTTTCGCATTTGAGCACACTATAGCAGCAGTATTGTTGCAGAAAAATAGTGAAGGGTACGAGCAACCCATATCCTTTTTCATCAAAGCTTTAAGAGACATAGCGTTAAATTATAACATTATGGAGAAACAAGCCTTCACCCTAGTAAAGGATATAAAATATTTTAGGGTCTATATTCTCCATTGTCACACAAATGCATACGTCCCAAACACAGTGGTTAAAGATATTCTGACCCAGGATAATTCAGATGACAGAAGAAGAAAATGGATTGTGGTCATCCTGGAATACGACATTGAGATAAAACCTACTAAACTGATCAAAGGACAGAGTTTGGCCAAATTGATGGACGAGTCTAATTTCCATGCTTTAGATATTAACTTTTTGGTTGCAGTAGACAGATTGGAAGAGCAGGCAACTCCAAACATAAAAGAGGCATTCTTAAATTCCCCTTGCTATGTAGACCTCATTTTCGTACTCCACAATTTACAGGCTACTCCAGGTTTGACTAAGACCAAAGCTAGATTTATTAAATTGAAAGCATTGAAATTTTGTATTCTGGAAGGCAATCTCTATTGGAAAGATTCTGGTGGTATCTTGCTTAATTGCTTGTTAAAAGATGAAGCTGACAAATCTCTTCAAGATTTCCATGTAGGAGACTGTGGTGGGCACCTAAGCTAGAAGAACACAACTAACAAGATTCTGAGAGCTGGATTTTACTGGCCTACTCTATTTTCTGACGTTCACCAAAAGCTTACTTCTTGCCACCAGTGTCAGATTTTTGAAGGGAAAAGGAAGCTTCTGCCACTCCCAATGAAACCCATCTCTGTTGAATCTCCTTTGCAACAGTGGGGGCTATACTTCATTGGTGAAATACATCCTCCCTCTTCAGGCCAACATAAATGGATCCTCACAGCCACATACTACTTCACCAAGTGGATCGAGGTTGTACCATGCATGCAAGCTATTGACTCTATCATCATCAAGTTTTTAGAAACTAACAGTTTGTCTCGTTTTGGATGTCCCAAAAAAATTATAACTGATAATGCAATGGATTTCAGATCCAAAAGGCTCATAGATTTTTGTAATCAATATCATATTACTTTGGGACACTCGACGACTTATTATCCACAGGGAAATGGGCTAGCTGAGTCTTCTAACAAAATTCTAGTGAACATCCTCAAAAAGGCACTACAGGAAAACAAGAAATCATGGCATAATAAGTTGGTTTTCACACTCTGGGTTGATAGGATTAGCACCAAAAGATCAATTGGTATGTCTCCATACCAATTGATGTATGGCATTGAGATAGTTTTTCCCCTTTCATTAGGAGTTCCGGTCATGAAACTATTGCAGGAAACACAAGAAGAACCAAACAATGTCCAGTGAAGAATAAATCAAATGATCCACCTAATGAAATCCAGAGAAGAAGTTTACAACAGAACTCAAGTGATCCAGGAAAATATTAAAAATATTTATGACAAGAGAACTAAAGAGGATAAATTTGAATTGGGTGATCTAGTTTTGAGGTGGGACTCCATAAATGAAGATAAAGGTAAACATGGAAATTTTGATAGCTTGTGGAAGGTTCCTTACACCATTCAGGCCTTCAGAGGAAATAATGCTTTTCTACTTGCTAATCGTGACAAATCAGACCTGCCAGGGGGCCCCATAAATGGCAGGATGCTGAAGCATTACTTGCCACCTCAGCAGAGAGACCACCATTCCATTCCATTGTATATATCATTTCTTTTACAAGTCTTTTAGGTGTAGGTGTTGTTGTTAAGGTGTTTGAAGCCCACAGAGAAGGCCCTAAGACATTGAATAATACCATCAAAGTTTCTAAATAAAGCAAGTCAGGCAACAAAAGAAACTCTAGGGGAAGTTTTTAAAGATAACAAGAAACAAGATTATTGGCATCTCGCAAGGAGGATACCATCCCTAGGTGGAGCCACTGTTATAACCCTATAATTTATAGGATCAACTGTTGATTGTATTTTTGTTCCCTTCAATGTTTTTGATTTGCAGAGATTACTACATCCTGAAAAAGAAAGAAAAAAGAAAAGAAAGAAAAAAGAAAAGAAAAAGAAAGAAAAGAAAATGAGAAAAGAATAAAAGAGGACATAAAAGAAATTAAATCAATCCCCATGCAATAACAATGTCTTGATCCATATAGTCTAAGCATGGCCAAGACCTTTTAAATTGATGTTGATAGTCTTAGTGAATAAGCTTGACTAAACTGTCTAATCTTAGTCAAGATGATAGGTTAGCTAGTGAATAAATTTGACCAAACATCCTAATCTTGGTCAAATAGCCCCTAGGTAGAGCATTTTCTTAGTCCAACAGTCTAATATGGGCTAATGGTGCAAATGATGTAGGTTAGGACATAGGTTAAACAACTTCTTTTCAATAAATATGTATGATGATTGATGAAAAATGCAAGATTTTAGATGATGAAGTGTTTTTCTAACCCCATTGTGATAAAGAGTAGAAGAAGCATTGCACAAAACCCATAAAACATCATTAAGCCTAAGTCATGTGCCATATGTTGAATCGTGACCTGGAAAATTAAATATTGGACCTAGATCTATGACTAAGCGGTGAGCGCCCAGATCTACAGCTCTGAAAAGATTTCGGACCTCCCTGATCATTCGACCTTTAATGGTGGGGGGGGGTCCAAAAATATGTTTAATATGTGCGCTCATATCTATGGCCATCCCACCAACGCGCACTCGGATGGTCCACATAAGATTCTCGACCCCCCGACCATTTTGCTTTTAACAGAAGGGGGGGGTCCGACATGATGTTAAACAACATGCCTAGATCAACGACTGATCTGGCTTCGCCCAGACCAACGATCAACAAGGAATCCCGGATCCCCCTAACTGTTTTTCCTTTAACTAAAGGGGGGGTCCAGAATGAAACAAATACAGGCGGGCCCCATCACAACACGACGTCACCTCATTACGTCCAAACTCCGCCTCTCTAAACATTTACCGCCTATTAGTGTTACACTTCACCACCACCCTCTGCAAGTTCCACGTCATGACCCCATCAACATGTCCCATCCATCTAACCGTTATAGGTCATATATTTCCCATTCTCCTTCCAATCACCAGTGCACATGTCGACTAGAGGTACACTTTAGATGTCCTTCATCCTACACTCTCATGCTCTAAATGACCCGTTGGCCATTTATGATTGGCCACATACTTGTTTTCCATCTAACCTATCCTTGTTTGCCCAAATGGATACCCATCCACTCAATTTCAACCCCATTTAAGTCATCTCCCATTCCATTCACATTCCCTGCATATCAAGAGATTCATTTTCCTCCGCCCCTGCAATGCCTCATCCAACCATAGCCATTACCACTAACATTTTGTTTGAATTACAGGTACTCTTCATAGCAATGACACCAAAATCCAAGAAGGCAGAAGACGGGGAAAATCCTTTCCTCCCACCTCCTGTCAACCTCGACAAGATCCCATTGGCCAAAAAATATCATCCGATATCAGACACAAGGTGCGAAGTTGACTTCGTGGATTTGAAGTCATGGCTCAAAGACACTTTCTTAGATCAGAGTGATGAAATCAAGCTCTGGGAGCCCAATCTTCCTTTATATCTTTTCCCCCAGGTCCATCATTTCCTTGAATTTGTTGTCAAATGCCAGGCTCATTACCTTCCTGACCAGAGAACCATAGTCTCGTCATTAGGAGAAACTATGTTCTTCATCACGCCAGAGGCCATTGATTAGATGATGCAGATACCCAGAAATGAATTTTCCTCCCATTTCAATCTCGAAATCATAACATAGTTATACCAGAAATTATCTTTTCCTCAAAGAGCCTAGATATTTGAATTTTTCCTCCCACGGGATGCTTAGTTCCCCAAATCAAATCCCCCCTATCCTTCCTCCCTATTCTCAGAAAAGGGAAAACAAGTCATTTCATCACTCTGTTGTCTACTTGGTTATTTTTTAGACACATGGGTGGATGATCCTATATTGGGTTTTCTATCCATTTTCTCTACCGAGGAAAAATCCACCACTCAGTTCGACTACAACACTTCCCTGGCGAAGAACATTCATGAGCAGTTTTCACAGTTCGCCACAGAGGGCATGTTCCGGTACTCATCCATCCTGGCTTACATGTTCGTCTTTTTTCCGGCAGATAAGTTCTCTTTCTCAATGCAGAAGATGGACAAGGAAGGAAAACCTTAAGCAGTCACATTATGGACATCGTTGCTCAGGAGAAACTCCACTGAGTTCACTTTTAAACAGATCATTAAATTGTTTTATCATCCAGTTGTAGGCATGTTTAGTGGAAGACCTGAGACAAGAATAAATGAAGAAATTCAAAGAGTTTTTCACCTTTCAGATCTGGAAAATACTAGAGATTGGTTTCTATACCAGAATCACACAGAAATCAGAGTGTATGGTTGTGAACTAGCTCCATACAAGTTGCTTAAGTATGTGCCTTTTCGAATATTCACACTGGAATATATTCGTCAGATGATAAATTTAGATGAAATCCATTTTGTGTCTCTGAAGAAAAAACAACAGATGAGGATCAAAGGACAAATAGGCCCATTTATCTGCAACAGTCGAGTTGTCGAGGAAGAGTTGGAAACATTATTGAAATAAAAGGAACAAATGACACCAATGGAAGTCATTCCGTTGAGTGTAGTTCCCGTAGCAGAAGTAAGTACAAAAACAGTTCCAACAACCACTACAACAGACATTCCATCAGCAGCCCCATTGACACCATTGGAAAAAACTGTGGAGTTAGCAAAATCCATGGAGGAAATGACTATGCAAGGAACAAAGATCAATAGGTTGAAAATGGAGATTGAAAATCTATAGGAACTCAAGTCTTCCTTCCAAACAAGATACAATGTTGAGAGAAAGGTGTAAGAAAAACTCAAGCACAAAATACAACAGGTCCAGAAACAAACAGTGGTAGGCACGACATTAGCAGAGGCTAAGGAAAACATATGGACAGATATTGCCAAATCCATAAATGAAATTTGGCCCATGGTGCAGATCATGTTCGAGCAACATGATCTAGTGTTAAAGAGTAGGCAAGCCATTGATAGGATAAGAACAGAGATGGGTGAGATGCCCTCAGTGGCCAACGAGATCATTAAGTTTCTGAACTCCAAAACCAAAGAAGAAGTGGAAGAATTGAAATTCGAAGACAGAACAGAGACTATCCTCGAGGTAAAAAGAGTATTGACTAAAAGGGGATTGATGTTACAGTTGGAGGAAAAGGCTCAGAACATGGACATTGGATTTCAAATATTTTTTATCAAGATCGAAGCCTTACAGAAAAAGGGTCTTCCTAATCTATGTGTCCTAAATGATAAACTAATGACTCTGTCTGATTACAAGCAAAGGATCACTACCATGGCCAAAGACAGTTCCAAGTTTTCATGGATACAGGGCAACATCACAGGTGAAGCATTCTTGGAGACTTTGCAACATGACCTCATCATTGAACACAAGATCAAGTATGTCTTCATCATTAAGCCAACTTTTTCTAAATACATTGAGATGGACGATGTTTACCGTTGGTTATTGAAAATTACCATCCCAAGCACACAAAGATGGGATGAGCTATGTGATTTGATTGAGTAAAGACAGAGCCTCATCCATCTCATCATTCAGCTCAGTGTCCAGCACAATTGAAGTCATCTGAATGACTCAATAACGGTCTTACCCGAAATCAACATGAGAGATTCAACACATCATCATCAATTACTACATTTCTGCATCTTGCTAGATTAGTTAGTTAGAATCAGACTCTTTCACATCTTGATCATTAATGACAGTGTCGTTGTAACTTTTATTATAAATATTTCTCACATAGAAGTAGGAAGGGTTGTTGATATTTACACCCAAGCAAGCTCTAGTTGCTGTAATTTTTATCATGAAGTTGTTCCAGTAATACAAAGAGAAGTTTCACAGGATTCCTGCGTGTAAATTGTTGGTGAAGTTCCCTCTGTCTGCATACAAGTTTTTTCTTTCTCAGTTATCATATTGTCTCTCTAAAATATAATCTTTAAAAGAAGTTAAAGTTGTAGAATTTACCATTGTGTACTCTGTTCTTAATCTTTTACAGATTTAAATGTTTTTACTCTGATGTTATAATAAAGAAATTATTAAATTCTTTTTGTTTTAACTGATATCTCACATTTTCAGCAATACACCATTTTTATTTCTAAAGAATCTAGCGTTAGCACTATCTCACCCTATGAAACAAATCTTGTAACATTGTCTTTAACTTATAACTTTTAAAAATAGACCCCATAGCCCAATGGAAGCGTAATTGATATTCAACCACTTCATTCAAAAACAATACAAACAACTCGGTTATATTCTTTCTAACTAGCCTAAAATATTTGAAAACTCAAACAAATCTAGAACTCACAGAGAGATCCCTCTCTGAAACTGGTAGGGCTAGCTTTCGGTTTCAAAGCGGTTGGTTAAGGTTACCTCTGATAAGTTTCTTCTTACCTCATAACAACCTCTGGGAATTTACAGAGTGATAACATAGGTAACAGACGTTTCAGGCAGTTGGGAGATGACGATTGTATCAGGACCTACCCCTAAGTTTTTGTAAAGGTCCCGCACCATGCGAGGAAAGATTCTAAATATGTTGGTAGTCCAAAGGGGATTCTCATCTCGAGGGCCTGTATGGGGTTCGATCAGTATTACAAAACTATCAACAACAAGTTCTCATAATGAATTCATCTAGAGAATATGTCTCTAGTATCCAGAAGGGATGCATAAAGCCTCTAGAGAATAAAAAATAATTCAGAAACTTTCTAAAGTGGTGGAACCTTCCTCTTGTGAGGTTACGGTGTCCTGGACAACTCTCCGCTTGGGAGAGCCTTCTGGTGAATTAGAAGGCAAAGAGAGATAACCTTTCGGATCTTCCAAGGGTATCCCTTACATCCTACGTGAACGACGTGGAGGGTCGATATTGGTTGAACCAAAAATTTTACAGAAAAAATCTATGGCCAGCTATGGAAACAAACAACACTCACGAATAAAATCTAGAAATCAAACTAAACAAACAAACCCTCTTATTTCGAAGCCACTAGTTGGTGATGAAATCCAACATCGTGAAGTCAATAAAAGAAGGGGCTAGGATAGAGCGGGTGGAAAAGTTACGTTGATGACCTACTTAATAGACTTACACCTTGGTGCAAGCTCCCACACATAATAGTGGGTATACCCTCCAAGGAGCCCGAGTGAGTCTATCCAACGTCGATTCCAAGTACCGTGAAGACTTTCCCCTCCACAGTCGCCTAGTGTAAGACCCTAAAACGATAGGCTACTAAGGTTACCAAGAACAACAGTGATGCCTGTTGAAAAGTCAACAAGAAACATGTGTCTAATTTAGTTTTCCCTTAATTAAATTAGACAATAAATATTAATCTATTATCTCATTCATAACTGAGTGATTTGGAATTGTAACAGAATTGTAAGTGTAGTTAAGTGAGTT
>ML776945.1:245091-366276 GCA_009831015.1 Picea engelmannii
AACTAAAGACTTGCCATGATTAACTACATGCATGTCATTCCAATGGACACCAGTTGAGATAACAGGTGAAAGGGACAGTTGGCTATCAGTTGTGAGTTGTTCACACATGCATTGGATATGCTTATGAGCATGTGAAAACGATTAATTCGATTCATTGTGAGAATTCGGATTGCAGAGTTTGTGCAGAGGAGGCAAGCTGTCTGGACACAGGAATTGGCGCATGCATTTGCTAATTTGTGTATGACAGTGTGAGACGATTGTATTGTACTGAGAGCTCTTGGATTAGAGCTTTGTATGGGATTGTTTCATGATTCATAATATATGATAGTGGGGTTTTTAGCTTTACGCTTTCCCCGGTAAAACTTATGTGTTGTGTGTTATTGATATTTCACTTTGTGCATTGTGGTTGAGATCGTGGTTTAAATTGCTTCCACAATAATAGTAGAAGCGATTCTGTATTTAACAAAGTTGCGGTAATTGTTAGATCAGGAGAATCGCAAGAATACATTGATTTGTATCTAAATTTCTACAATGCCTGGGGAAAAAGTTGATAGTCCGATCCACGCACAAGGGAAGGGTATCTATCCCGAAATCAACTTTAAAGGCTTCCACTCACAATTGTGGGTATACCTACAAGTGACCCCCGTAATACGCACAATCTCTACACCAATACCAACAAAGCAGGGTGAGTAACTCTGCCAACCTTAATGCAACCTCAGGTTTGACCCTTGTGTGAGAAGGGCTTCCCAGGACAAAATGTTGCAAGTGGATTTGAACACTCCCTATCACAAGATGCTACAATGTGTTTTATGCTTTGGAGAGTGTGCCTCACAACCTATTCGAAAGAGTTAGCCTAGCTAATGTTGGTGGAAAGAGTTTCTAGAAAATAAAAGTTACTAATAAATTTTAAAATTACGTAGTATTTTAGAGGTTGTTGTTTACGCAAGAGGGAGATGGAGATGAAACATATGTTGTATGAGACCTTCACCCAATAAGATGCAAAAGGAGATGGATGATGCAATTTTTTAGTTCAATGAACTCTAATTACAATAGGGAGAAAGTATTTCTTCGGAAAACATGAAAGCTGCGAAATATAATTTCTTTTTCTTTAATGAACACGATTTCAAACAATCATAAGAAATGCAATTTTCCAATTTGTTCTCTTGCAAAAAAAATATTTTGAATGATTTTTTTTTCTTATGAATGATTGCTACAAAGAATAGATGACTTACTTCTTTTCCAAAACCAAGTTAGGGATATAATGAAGAAAGGAAAAGTGATCAAATAAAATCGATACAGTCAACAAATACCCAAATCAAACTTTTAATGAAGTTAAAAATGAAGATGAAAAGAAAGTGTTTCTCTAAATTCAAAGGAAAATAATTTTCCAATCAACAAGCAATCCAGAAAATGTAAAACAATCCAAAACCTTAAATCAAATCAAAGGCTTTTATCAATCAAACACTCAGATTTAAATCCATAGATTATGTCCTTGTTGACAAAAAGAAAGAAGTAAAAACTTGTAAAATGATGAATAAGGGTTTTCAATCCCTGAAAACCAATCAACAACAAGTCTTACACTCAGAACATAGTCAAGTGCTGGAAATAACCGTTCTTCCCAGGTGATCAAAGAAAAAATGGGTCTCAAAAGACAAAAAAGACTTAATCCAAAAATTCTATAGGAGACGTCACAACCCAACAGTAACGTACAGTGTGGGGATTTGATGTTTCTATAGGATAGATATGGGTAGGATGGGAAGATTTTTTGCTGGTATAAATAGTTAGGGTGCGGGTATCTAAGGTTTCCGCAGGCATCATATGGGATACAATGCGGAAATGCCTGTAAACAAAGGAAAATTGGAAAAAGGGAAAAGAGTCTAAAAGAAATTTCAGATCCAGAGAGTCTGGATGAATCCCCCATAGATAAAGAGATTGGATTAAAATGAAAAGAGGTAGGCTAAAGCAAAATGGACAAAAAAAAACCAAAACAAGTCGTATCTCCAGTATGGTCTCCAATTTTTTTACTGGATAAATCGGTGAATGCAGACATAAACTTATCTCCCTAGATCCACCTGGATCTAGAACAAAACAAAATAAGACAGGACATGACTCTTTCCCTAAGTTTTAATCATTGAGTTTACTATCAAACAATATATGAATGACATACCTTTGAATATCACTTCCTTATATCTTTTTTGTCCCTGCTCCGCTTCAGTGCTCTTGTGATATTGGATCTGCAATGAAACACAAACCAACCAAAGTGAAAGCAACAATGGTATATTCAATGAAAACTTACAAATGTGATCAAGGAGTCATGTAATAAAATGAGAACGATTTTATGGGAAAGAAACATGCCATTGTATTATATTAAGTAAAAGTGGAAGATACAACCAAACAACCTTGATGTTGCAAGGTTTCCTTTCGCTGGCCCTTTGCTCCAACACACACACACTTGCTCCAAACTTGCATGAAGAAGATCCACAATAACTTGATGGACATATGAAGACCTCAAGAATCAATAGAGATGGAATCCTTCACACAATTCTCAGCCTATCCCTTCATAAATTCCTTACTTGATCTTGCTTTCTCTTTCTTAACCTTTTCCATGAGAAACCCATCATTATATAGGAGAAGGAGAGATGGTTAAAGAGATTAGGATGATCCCACCAAATCAGAGAATCCAGTAGGATCCAAACCATACATATTCCACCTCATATTCTAGAAGATTCCCTCATATAACCTTCATGAATGTCGTCCTCTCCTTATTCTTCAAATGCCGCCGCACCCTGTCTATAGAGTAGCCCGCGGAAACTCCGCAAGCCAAGTTTAGGACAGCCTGCAGAAATCATACATTTCCACAATGTGTCTTATGTCTAGCCTATGACGTCCTTCTAAAACCAAGTTTTGTAGAGGAGGAAAGAAATCACTTTTCTCATGAGAAAGATCCTTTTGGGAGCCTGAACACATGCTTGTAGAAACATCACCAGGGTGACCAAAATAATGTGTAACAAGGGGACACCTGGAAGGACCAAGGAATCCTTTTTTGAGGAGATTTTCCCATGTTAGGGTTCTACCATATTAAGGTTGATATTTTGGCCAAATATTTTGGAGCCATATTCTCTCCCAAATTGCCCATTTTGGAGTATACTAGTGGCCAACGATGCAATTGTAAGCTTCATTGATTGTGAAGTCCCCACTTGTTGTATTTCCACATCTCAAGAGGTCCATTTGTTGAGTGATTCATATTTTCCTTTTGTTTAGGTCCTTAAAGTAGTGTTGAAGTTTATCTGGGTCCAGAGCATCATGCCAGTAAGTGGTAGGAATCCAAGTTTTCCATTAAGGATGCTTCTCTATCAGGTGCCAGTAATGAGCTACCAGAGATAGGTTGTGAGAAGTTATAAATGTCCTTAAATCTTGGAGATCAACATTGTTTTCCCATTTGGTTTGTTGTTTCCTCGTGTCATCCCAGAAGAGGTATTTTTGACCATTTCTTATTTCCAAAAAACAATGGTTTTGAATGATCTCTTTATTTTTGCAAGCTTTGTTTTATATATTTGATCCATGAGGCTTGTTGTCAATTCTAATGAGTTGAGTATCTGGAATTGCTTGATTTTTTTTTTTCTTCCACGATATTTCCCATTGTGAATTGGGGTTATTGATCCATATCCACTAGATTTTTTCTCCCATAACTTTACCCTATATCTTAGGATATTAGAGGCCTAGACCTCCTACCATTTTTGGCATGCATATTTTTGCTCGAGACACGAGAGCCCATTTTCGGTACTCCATGTTTCCATCCCATAGTAAAGTATGTTAAATATTTCTAATCACTTTTAATATATACTTGGGGGTTTCTAGGGTAGACTAAAGGTACATAGGCATGGATTGTAGGACTGATTTTACCAAGACTAATATTCCATGCAGATTAAGAGATCGAAATGTCCAAGATTCCAGTTTCTTAGTCATTCTAGATAGGAAATCATCCTAAGAAACCTTCTTTAGAGAGTTGGCCACCAAAGGATCTCCAAGGTGTTTTGAGGGGAGTACACTGATTTAATAGCCCAAAATCCTAGCCAGGTTAGCTTGAATAATAATAGGAGTATTAAAATAGAAGATTTGAGATTTATCTTTGTTGATCGAGGTTCCATAGGCTTCCATGAAATACGACATAACTTGTTTTATGGCTTGAGATTCTTGCACTATAGGGATCCCCATTAGCATTATCTCATCTAAAAACTACTGGTGAGTGGCTGCTTGATATTTTCCATGGAGATTGAATCTTGTCCAGCTCATGTTTTCTATAGCCACTTTAATTGAATGCCCAATTGTAACACACCCACCACGGGGCTAGAATTTTTTTGGATTTCTTTACTTATTCTCGAGGGACAACACTTCCTGAGATTATAAGGAGCCTATCTCAGACCCTCCTTTCCCTTTAAAGTCCCTCATATGACCGTGACTATGCCCACAGTCTTTACCAAGAAGGCACTTCTGCTATCGCGATACGAGGAGTCGTGAGGCAAGCGATCCCTTTCTCTCTTGACTTTCGAAGGGCCAAAGCCCGAAATGGACCTAACCACTTATCGAGATTAACAACAACTCAGAATAAGTTTGGTACTCTACCCTTCGAGGTTTCCTCCATCGGGATTTCGGGATGTGCGACGAAAGGAGGTCTCGCACTTGGGTTTCCCGGGAGATGAAAAATTTGAAACCTGCACACACACACACACACACACACACACACACACACACACACACACACACACACACACATATATATATATATGTCGCTCAACCTATTTCGAGAATTCGCAAACTAGGTTTTCGGGACTGGTGAGCAAAATAGAACTTGTCGATAGGTATCTCGAGTGTCGAAACACCGAAACACCATATCTCGTCCGCACTATTATTATTTCGGGGTTTCACAATTCGGGTTTTAGGGACTGGCGAGCACAAGAGAACTTGTCGATAGGTATCCCAGGTGTCGAAACACCGAAACATCATATCTATCTGTGCTAAGCCATTTTGGCATTTCACCTTTTGGGATTTCGCATTATGTGAGAACAAGGGGTCTCGCTCCTAGGTTTCTCAGGAGTCAAAACTCCGGAACACCAAACTTTAAACATGCTCCACTATTTTGGGGTTTCCTCCATCAGGGTTTTGCGAGTCAGGGTTTCGAGACTGGCGATTACATGGGGCCTGCACTTAGGTACCTCGGGTGCCAAAATATCAAAATATAATAACTTCTCCACACTCTATATTTTGGGATTTCGCAAGTCGGGATTTCGGGACTTGCAGGTACAAGGGAATTCACCCTTGGGTATTTCGGGTACCGAAATGACGAATTATTAGGATTTAGCTACATGCTGTCATTTTGAGATTTCACATGTCGAGATTTCGAGACTTGCGAGTACAAGGGAGTTCGCCCTTGGGTATTCCTGGTATCGAAATGTCGAAATATCATAGCTTATCCGCACGCTTTCATTTCGGGATTTCACAAGTCGGGGTTTCGGGACTTGCGAGTACAAGGGACTCACCCTTGGATTTCGTGGATGTTGAAACTCCGAAATACCCACTTTTAAACCTGCTCATCTTATTTCAGGGTTTCTTCCATCGGGATTTCACAAGTCAGGGTTTCGGGACTTGCGAGTACAATAGAAAATCACACTTAGGTACCCCGTGTGCTGAAACACCGAAATATCCTAACCTATCCACCGTCTGTCATTTTTGGATTTCGCGAGTCGGGGTTTCAAGACTTGCGAGTACAAGGGAACTCGCACTTAGGTACCCCGGGTGCCGAAATACCAAAATGTCGAAGTCTAAGAGGACCATTCTCTCTCATGCAGGGCTTTAAGACTTATGCCATAAAATCCTCCAGCAGAATCCTTGGATAAACTTTCAAAAAGGGTGTCCCTGTGGGGAGATCTATCCAGGGCATTACTTGAGACAAATAAGGGAATAAATTTCCCGAGAACAGACTTGAAAACTGAATCTGTTCCAAACATATATATATATATATATATATATATATATATATATATATATGTATATATTTACGTAAGCCATAGGTGGTCTTTCCNTATATATATATATATATATATAAGCCATAGGTGGTCTTTCCCATATAAGAATACAACCACCATTTCTGATCAAAACACCATACAGACAGTCTTATACTGTAACCATTCATAATTACACCAACTATGAACATACATGTCAGAATATTAATTTAAAGATACGAGATATAACACTTATTGAAAAAAACACCAGGTTTGATGCAACTGCTGAGAGGGGTGCTCGTTTCCACCCAATCGTAAGCTCAATGATTCCGAATGGATTTACCACTAGCCATCCCTGAGCTTAGACCATGATGTTGTGAGACTGAGTCTTTGTTCATCAGAAGTTGAGAATGAAGGTTACTCTCCTTCTTCTCCTCTTGTCAATCACTCTCTATAATTTTTCCAGAGTCCTTCCGATTTCTCCCCTCTTCCCATCTCTGTCGCGACTGCCCCCCTGCCACACCTTTTTCCTGCCTTTTCTTTTTTGGTGAGGTTGCGTGTGGCACGAACTTCCCCGCGGTGGTTAGGTCTGAGGCTTCCACTGATGGGCGATTCACCCCCATCCCTCATTAACTCATGAGGAGCCGCTTCACCTACCAACCTGGTCAGTAATTCATTTCGAGGCCAACGAGCTGCTCTTGATATTCGAGCCAGTGAAGACCAAATATAGTATTGGTTTCAGTGGAATTTAATGCCACCATTCTAGGTGCCTTCCACCACATTTCATCAACCATCGTGGTCTCTTTTCAGCACACCCCCATCCCAGCAGTCCTGCAACATATATTCATAACAATATTTACATTCGTTGACCTTTTATACTAAGGTCCATTCAAAATCACACATTCACATATTTGAGTCTGCAATAGTTCTTGGCTATTATAGTTATTTTTACAAACTGGGGGAAACAGGGTGTTACAATTCCCTCCCCCTTAAAGGAACATCGTCCTCGATGTTCTATCAATCAATATGACATGTATGTACCGAGGTAAACAAAATCAAATATGCCTGTTTCATGGAATCCTCCATTTCCCATGTAGCCTCATCTGGACCAAAATGTCTCCATTGCACCTTGACCTGTGCAATGGTTTGGTTCCAGAGCAGGGTTTCCTTTCTGTCCAGTATGCATTGAGGTTCTGGTAGGAATTCTCCCTCCGGTTCCACTTGGATCACAGACCAGTCAATTATATGATTAGAATCATGTATATATTTCTTCAATAATGAAACATGGAAAACATTATGTTCTTTTATTGTGGGAGGAAGTGCTAGCCTATAGGATATAGGTCCCACTCTATCTAGAACCTCAAAGGGTCCACAATACCAAGGTGCCAACTTGGCACAAGCTCCCATTTTCAGGGAAATCTTCCCGGGCCTAACTCTGAGATATACATGGTCTCTCGTCTTGAACTCTCTTGGGGTTCTCTTTTGGTTGGCGTAACTTTTCTGTTGATTCTGAGCGACCTTCAGGTTTTGTTTTATCTGAGTCACTTGTTGTTCCATTTCTTTCAACATGTCGGGTCCAAAATAAATTATGTTTACGAGATTACTCCAACTGATAGGAGTGTTGCATGGCCTACCATAGAGGACTTCGAAGGGACTCATCTTTAAGGATTCTTGGTAGTTGTTATTGTAGGCGAATTCCACCAGTGGCAGGTAGTCTTCCCACTTCTTGGGTTGATGCATTACATGCATTCTTAGCATGTCTTCTAGCATTTGGTTCACTCTTTCCGTCTGTCCATCAGTTTGAGGGTGATAGGTTGTGCTAAATAGTAACTTGGTCTCCAAACCAGCCATCAGTGATCTCCAAAAGTTGGAAGTAAATTTCGTGTCTCTATCAGACACGATCTCTTTCGGCATACCATGCAGTTTGAATATATCCTTCATGAATATGTTGGCGATGTCTATTGCCTTACAAGTTGACTTGATGGGGATAAAATGAGCAGACTTGCTCAATTTATCCACCACTACCATGATGGCGTTATTCTGTTTGGTCGAGGTTGGTAATCCGGTGATGAAATCCATGGAGATGGTTTCCCATTTCCATTCTGGGATTGGAAGAGGTTGTAATAATCCTTCTGGGTGTCAGTGTTATTCTTTTACATGTTGGCATTCTATGCATTTGGCTAGGTACTCGCCTATGTCTTTCTTCAACCCAGGCCAGTAGAATTGTTTCCTAGTGGCCGTGATCATTTTCTGGTATCCTGGATGACCAGAATAGGGTCTTTTATGTAGTTCATCCAGTATGAACCTCTTCAAGTCATCACAATCTGGGATATACAATCTGCTTTGGTAAGTGAGAAGACCTCCTTCCATCATCTGGTAACTTCCATACTTTATCCTTGTGGGTTCTTGCTGCAGGTACGAGGTCACGGTCTGGAAGAATGTGTCTGTCTCTTGTGCATTTCTAACTCTTTCCTTGGCATCCATCTTGCAGGTGCTCACCATGGCCAGGTGAATTGTTTTCATTCTCCTACTAAGGGCATAAACCACCCTATTTTCCCTTCCCTTAATATGTTTGATTTAAAAATCAAACTCGCTAAGGAGGGCCATCCACCTAGCTTGTCTAGCATTGAGCTTTGGTTGGTCAAACAGATATCGCAATCCACAGTGTTCTGTCAAAAGTACGAATTTTCTTCCCAGAAGGTAATGCCTCCACATTTTCAAGGCGTGCACTATGGCAGCCAGCTCTAGATCATGGGTCACATAATTGACTTCGTTCTCATTCAATTTTCGAGATTCATAGCAAACAACACTTCCTCCTTGCATAAGGACTCCTCCGAGCCCTTCCTTACAGGCATCTGTGCACATGAGGAAGTCGGCTTCAGGATCAGCGATCTTCAACACGGGTGCGTGGGTCAGTAGATGTTTCAGGGTTTGAAATCTTTCTTCACATTTTTGTGTCCATGTGAATTTTGTCCCCTTCTTCTGGAGGGAAGTGATTGAACAACCAATCTTGGAGAATCCTTTTATAAATCTCCTATAGTATCCTGCTAATCCCATAAAGGATCTGATATCCGAAATGTCCTTTGGGGCAGGCCATTCCATGATAGACCTGATTTTGTCAGGGTCTACTGCTACTCCTTCTTCAGATAGGACATGGCCTAAGTAATGTATTTGCTTCTAGAAGAATTCACATTTGCTGAATTTTGCATAGAGTTGATGTTCTCTTAGCACTTACAGCACAAGTCTAAGATTCCCTTCATGCTCTTCTCCATTCTTGGAGTAAATTAATATGTCACTGATAAAAACTAGCACAAATTTGTCTAAGAATTTGTTGAGTACATTGTTCATCAAGCACATGAAAGTGGAAGGGGAATTGGTTAACCCAAATGGCACTACCACAAACTCATAGTGACCATACCTCATCCAGAAGGCAGTTTTATGGATGTCTTCACCCTTGATTTGGACTTGATGGTATCCCAACCTCAAGTCAATCTTTGAGAAAATAGACGCACCCCCCAATTGATCGAGCAATTCATCGATCCTGGGCAAGGGGTACTTGTTCTTTATGGTTATCTTATTGATTTGTCTATAATCTATACACAGTCTAAGGGTATCGTCCTTATTTTTCACAAATACGACTGATGCTCCCCATGGAGACACGCTAGGCTGGATATATCCCTTATCCATAATTTATCTCAATTGCAATTTGAGTTCAACTAGTTTAGGTGTGCTCATCTGGTAGGGTGTCCTAGACACCGACACTGCTCCCGGTGTAAGTTCTATCAAGAAGTCAATGTCCCTTCTTGGAGGTAGACCCGACACCTCTTCTGGAAATACATCTATGTATTTCTCTCAGGGTAGGGTGGTCTTCAAGGCTTGGTTTGTCACCTTCAATTATTTTCAACACCTGTATTGCATATAGGGGACATCCCTTTCGACAATACCTTCTCATTTGTAGAGCTCATATTTGTCTCACCGAGACAGGTTTTCGGATCCCTTGAAGGGTTATCCTTTTTCCTTCTTTACTTACACATTCTAAGGTTTTATGGTAATAGTCCAATCTGGATTTATGGGTGGCTAGCCACTCCATACCAATCAATAGATCATACGATCCCAGGGGTAATATGTTAAGGGTTGCTTGGGTGGGGAATTCACCCAACATTAAATGGTAGGCTGATATGACCTCTGCTACCCTTCATTTGGTGCCAGTGGCTAACTGTACCAACCATGGCTTGGTAGGTTTATGTGGTTGTAGTTTACACTTATCAACAGTCTTAGGGGCTATATAACTCAAGTTTGAACTAGGGTCAATCAGAATAGAAACTAGATGGTTGGAAATCATACCTTCTATTTCCACCACTGAAGCTTGGTGGTCATCTTGGTTATTATCCAAGGTTGCATAAATTTGCGGCACACTTCTAGCCACATCATTGATGGTGGTAGCTTCCTGGATGCTGTAAATTCTCTGACTATTTTGTTGTTGGTGTGGACAGTCTCTCAGAATATGTTCTTCTCCGCAACCCCAACATTTCAACAGTTCTCTCTTTGGGTTATCAACCTTCACTGGTATAGATCCAGAAGTTTTATTTCCGCCCAAGGAGGGAAAGTTCTATTGATGTACACTCTAGGATGGGAAGCTCATCCTTGAGTTCTTCTTATAGTTCTTAAATCTTGGGGATTTAATCCCCTTTCTCTGAAATCCCAAACTATTCTTTGGTTTCCAGCCTTCGCGAGGTTCTATATGATGTCCAAACTATTCATGACGATATCTTGCCTTTCGGATAGTGCCTTCTAGGGTCTTTGGCTCATCAAATTCAATTCTGTTCTGATAGTCCTTAGGTAGTCCGCTGATGAAACATTGCACCTTGGCCTTTTCTGCTTTTATATAAGGTACATACCTCAACAACTCGAGGAATCTGCTGACATATTCCTCTATAGTGAGTTGCCCCAGTTTGAGTTCATAGAATTCTTTGGTCTTTTCGTCGAAATATTTTTCTGACAGATACTTCTTCCGGAAGTATTTCTCAAACCGTTCCCATGACAGGTCCTCTTCGTGAACCCCTTTCACATTCTTAATTTCTTCCCACCAAATGGAAGCCTTTCCGTTCAAGTTGAAGGTGGCCACTCGATCCTTCCAATTTTCTGAGAAGTCATGGACTCTAAAATACTTCTTTAGTCCAAGCAACCAGGCCTCTGCTTCCTCTCCCTTCTTTATTTCACCGGCAAAGGAGGGTGGTTTGGCCTTCCTGAATTCTTCGAATTTATGACCCTTGGAAAGATTTCGCTTCTTCTGTCTTCTTCAGGAATAAGAACTAGTTCTGCTGCTAGAAGAGCCCTCTGAACTGCTAGCTTCCTTCCTAGAGGAATCGTCTACCGCTGGTCCTTTACCTTTGGGATGGACCTTTTTCGAGGTTCTCCTCTCACTGTGGCCTTTGATATGAACTTGTTTCTATACCTCAAGTTCATGCTTCATTTTTCTTTATAGGTCGGATAAGCTTTGCAATAAAACTGCCTTAATTTTTGTTTGCTTCTCTTGTTCTTTCATCATCCTCTCATTGTCAGCCTTGCAACTTTGTAATTTGAGCATGAGGCTTCTCACAATATCGGTTAGATCTAGAGGGGTCCCTACTACCCTCATTTCATTAGACTCTTCATCTCTATTGTGGGAGCCTTCCCCCACCTCTTGGTGAGTCACCATTCTCTACGTCTACAATTTCCCGCGGTTGATCTTCTGCTTTGTGTGCAAAAGAAAAACGCTGGTTGTTAGTTAATATTTATATTCATTTATAACCAGTACATAATTCATATTTTTCACATGCACACACACACACAATAGGAGTTTTCATTCTTAACTTCGACTTTTGATTAAGAAGGTTAAGACATGGGGTTACTCGTTGTAGGAGTGTTTCAAACGGAGCTCCCGCACAACTCGTTCATGAGCCCAAGCAGGCCAAGTGTTGTAACCATGCTCTAATACCAATTGTAACACACCCACCACAGGGCTAGAAAATTTTCAGATTTCTTTCCTTATTCTCAAGGGACAACACTCCCTAAGATTCTAAGGAGCCTAGCACAGACCCTCCTTTCCCTTTAAAGTCCCTCATATGACTATGACTATGCCCACAGTATTTACCAAGAAGACACTTCTACTATCGCGATACGGGGAGTCGTGAGGCAAGTGATCCCTTTCTCTCTTGACTTTTGAATGGTTGAAGCCTGAAATGGACCTAACTACTTATCAAGATTAACAACAACCCAGAATAATTTTGGTACTCTACCCTTCGGGGTTTCCTCCATCGGGATTTTGGGATGTGTGACGAAAGGAGGTCTCGCACCTGGGTTTCTCGGGAGTCGAAAAATCTGAAACCTGCACACACACACACACACACACACACACACACACACACACATGTTGCTCAGCCTATTTCGAGAATTTGCAAACCAGGTTTTTGGGACTGGCGAGCAAAAGAGAACTTGTCGATAGGTATCTCGAGTATTGAAACACCGAAACACCATATCTCGTCCGCACTATTATTATTTCGAGGTGTTTCAATTTGGGTTTTTGAGACTAGCGAGCACAAGAGAACTTGCCGATAGGTATCCCGAGTGCCGAAACACTGAAAAACCATATCTATCCATGCTAAGCCATTTCGACATTTCTCCTTTCGTGATTTCGCGTTATGTGAGAACAAGGGGTCTCGCTCCTAGGTTTCCCGGGAGTCGAAACTCCGTAACACCAAACTTTAAACATGCTCCACTATTTCGGGGTTTCCTCCATCGAGGTTTCACGAGCCAGGATCTTACAAGTCAGGGTTTTGAGACTAGCGATTACATGGGGCCCGCATTTAAGTACCCTAGGTGCTGAAATATTGAAATATAATAACTTCTCCACACTCTATCTTTTGGGATTTCACAATTCGGGATTTCAGGACTTGCGAGTACAAGGGAATTCACCCTTGGGTATTCTGGGTACCGAAATGCTGAATTATCGAGATTTAGCTACACGCTGTCATTTCACGATTTCGCATGTTAGGATTTCGGGACTTGCAAGTACAAGGGAGTTCGCCCTTGGGTATTCTGGATACTGAAATGATGAAATATCATAACTTATCCACATGCTTTCGTTTTGGGATTTCACAAGTCGGGGTTTCAAGACTTGTGAGTACAAGGGAACTCGCCCTTGGATTTCCTGGATGCCAAAACTCCGAAATAC
Organism: Picea engelmannii; assembly: GCA_009831015.1. Classification (NCBI taxonomy): domain Eukaryota; kingdom Viridiplantae; phylum Streptophyta; class Pinopsida; order Pinales; family Pinaceae; genus Picea; species Picea engelmannii. Next base: position 258,304 of record ML776945.1, read on the forward strand.
CCACTATTAAACTTGCTTATCTTATTTTGGGGTTTCTTTCATCGGGATTTCGCAAGTCGGGGTTTCGGGACTTGTGAGTACAAGGTAAACTCACACTTAGGTACCCCGGGTGCCGAAACACCGAAATGTCCTAACCCATCCACCCGTTGTCATTTCGGGATTTCGCGAGTTGGGGTTTCGAGACTTGCACGTACAAGGGAACTTGCACTTAGGTACCCAGAGTGCAGAAATATCGAAATCTCGAAGTCTAAGAGGACCATTCTCTCTCGTGCAGGGCTTTAAGACTTACGCCATAAAATCCTCCAGCAGAATCCTTGGATAAACTTTCAAAAAGGGTGTCCCTGTGGGGAGATCTATCCAGGGCATTACTTGAGACAAACAAGGGAATAAATTTCCCGAGAACAGACTTGAAAACTGAATCCATTCCAAACATATATATATATATATATATATATATATATATATATATAGGTATAAGCCATAGGTGGTCTTTCCCATATAAGCATACAACCACCATTTATGATCAAAACACCATACAAACAGTCTTATACTGTAACCATTCATAATTACACCAACCATGAACATACATGTCAGAATATTAATTTCAAGATACGAGATATAACACTTATTGGAAAAAAAACCAGGTTTGATGCAACTACTAAGAGGGGTGCTCGTTTCCACCCAACCGTAGGCTTAGCAATTACAAATGGATTTACCACTAGCCACCCTCAAGCTTAGACCACGATGCTATGAGACTGAGTCTCTATTCGTCAGAAGTCGAGAATGAAGGTTACTCTCCTTCTTCTCCGCTTGTCAATCACTCTCTATAATTTTTCCAGAGTCCTTCTGATTTCTCCCCTCTTCCCATCTCTGTCGCGACTACCCCCCCACCACACCTCTTTCCTGCCTTTTCTTTTCTGGTAAGGTTGCGTGTGGCACGAACTTCCCTGCAGTGGTCAGGTCTGAGGCTTCCACAGATGGGCGGTTCACCCCCATCCCTCATTAACTCATGAGGAGCCTCTTCACCTACAAACCTGGCGAGTAATTCATTTCGGGGCCAGCGAGCCGCTCTTGATCTTTGGGCCAGTGAAGACCAAATATGGTATTGGTTTCAGTGGAAGTTAATGCCACCATTCCAGGTTCCGTCCACCACATTTCATCAGCCATCATGGTCTCTTTTCAGCACACCCCCCTCCCAACAGTATTGCAACATATATTCATAACATTATTTACATTCATCGACCTTTTATACTAAGGTCCATTCAAAATTACACATTCACATCTTTGAGTCTGCCATATTTCTTGGCCAATATAGTTATTTTTACAGACTGGGGGAAACATGGTGTTACACCAATCCTTCGACCATAAGGATAAAAATGAAGGGGAAAAGTATGTCTCCTTGTCAGATATCCTGTGACAGGGAGAAGGTAGGAAAGGGAGAGACATTGATAAAAATGGAATAGTGGGAATAGTGTGAATAGTGTGTAGTGGAAATAGTGTGTATATTTAGAGTCAACCAACATTGTCGAGGGTAGGTACTACAAATAAACAACATGACAGGGTTAGACAACACATTGAGACGACCTGAGTTCCAGGGAGTTGGGTCAGAGGACCCAAAAAAACATATATTTGTATGTGAGACAATTTGGGTTGCAAAGAATGTCCAAGATGAGGCTACCGATATTGCATAGTTGGAAAAAAAATTCATAGGTTGTGCATTGGTCTAGTATATGAAATTGTAGATTACTACACTTGCAGGACAAGCAAGGACTTTAGCAGAAATTAGAAAAGCATTGTTGAAAGAGTTCAAGAAGCTAAAATTTGAGTCATAGTACATTAAAAATTTGAAGGAAATCAAACAGGTGCAGACTGAGTTAGTTTGGGATTATGATCAAATATTTAATGATGTGATGGGTAGGTTGACATTCCAGATTCCCGATCAATGAAACTAGGAATGTTTTATTGCAGGACTATTTCCACATTTTCACTGCCCTTTGGTGCAAGATAAGGTTACATTGCAGCCTGAAGCCTTAGAGATTGTGATGAGGCTGGAAGAATATATAGTAGGATACAGTGGGGGTATGGAGAAAGTCTAGACAAAATTATCTTCCTTGACCATTTGATTAGTAGAGCTTACAAAGTGAGAGGAGAAGCATGAACAAGTTTGGTGTGTCAAGAGTAGGACTAAAGGCCACCATAAGGACAAATGTATAGCCTTTGTGTAGTATTTGGAAACTGGAGATCTGAACCCATTACGAGGAGGCAGGTACTGTGAAATATGTAAGAAATGGGGACATCATCCACATGATTTTCCATTGTTGCAGAAATACCAGAGCATGTCAAGGACTTATTTTGTAACTTTTGCAAGTCAGTAGGGAACAGAGAGAAGGACTATCGTGCATTCAATCTAATGAGAGAATACACTTCAGATATGCATAGAATTTAGGAGGAAAATGCTGTGAAAAAAGGACACAGTCCACATTATAATAATAAGAGAGGATTTACTCCAGGAAATTGAGGGGGATTTGGCAGAGGTTGTGGTAGAATTATTTTTGGAAGAGGAGGTAGAGGCCCAATAATCTGCTACAATTATAATCAACTGAGACACTTATCTTGTGATTGATCAAATCATTGTACAAACTACATGTATTGTAGAGCAATGGATCATGCGACATAAGGTTGTCTACAACTACTTGCAAAGTGGAAGGAAAGAGGGAATCAGAACTAGAACCCAAATCAAAACATACAGAAGATATCAACATATATACATGATGAATTTCCTAGGATATCAGTTTTCATGCATGAAGGAGATAAGACAAGAGTTGATGCAATAAAAAGGAGGAGGAAGAGTGAGAAATGGGTGAGAAAATCAACAATATCTATGTTACATTTAATCCACAGTGAGAAAAAGAGACATATCAACAAACAAGTAATGAGATACTAGGAACAGATTGGATAACATCAACATCATCTGCAAACCCTATGGTTAACATGCCTTTGATCTATGATTGGACTACCCTGAAAATGACCCTTGAAAAGGTAAGTCCTTTGAAAAAATTTCTGATTTTTTTTTAGCATTAATGAAAGATGAATTTGCATTGAATACCTTGTGAAATGATTGATAATTGTGCACAAGAAAGGGAATTTCCTACTATGTAGAGGGTAGTGAATCAAGTACTTCCCAAAGAGAGTATGAGTGACGAGTTCAGGTTAAGTGTGCATGATCTAGATTTTATGAGAAGAATGAAATGAATACATATTATTAAAAGATGCTTAACACTGAATAACAGAGATACCAGACTTTAGGAGCAGAATGAAATGAATACAGATTATTAAAATATGCTTAACATGGAATAATAGAGATACAATAAAACTGGTTTTCTATTCAATAAAGAAATAAGCTGAAACTGTAAAATGTAGGGGAAAACAAGCTTGTTGGAATGATGGTGGCTTATTTCTGAGAAGAGATGTGATGGTTGCGCTCATTCACAAGAAGATGATTACAATGAGGCTCTGAAGGCCTTTTTTTACAATAAATGGGAATGTCAAAAACCCTAGACATCCAAAACCTAACCCTAGGAGATGAAGTGCCAAAAGTCATGTGGGCCCTGTTTGGGTAAGTTAGTACATCAACTTCCAAGGGTCGTAAATTTTACATACGATCTCCATTTTAGGCGCATGATAGCCCATTGGAAAGGTCTATCGAAGGAATAAACATTTTTTTGTTATCTATCAAAGGTCATTTGTGACTGTGGTGAGCCCTGAAAACGTTGTTTAGGGCCTCAAAATGGCCCCGCAAGTCAGGGACTCGAAATCTAGGAAAACAAATTGCCAAACTGGAAAATTGCTAAAATGAACCAGTTGGAATAGGTGGGAGGCCACCGACATCCATCTGGATCAATCCTCCCTCCTTAGTAAGAAATGGTGTCCTTTACGTTGAGTTCCGCCATCATATGAGGAAATTTCTGTTGAATTTGGCCGCGAGTGAGCCACTTTCCTTGGTGTAAGAGATGCCCTGCTTTGACAACTCGATAAAGTTGGATCCTTTGTTGTCGGATGCCCTTGATCTATGTGTCCAAAATATGATCACTGGATTCCTATCGCATGTAGTCAGGTTTGAGCTATGTTGGTGTCAACTTCTCTGCTATCTCCGAGGTGTCAAATAATGGTGGGAAATATGGCCGAAGGAGAGCCACGTTGAAGAATGGGTGTAGGCCAAGGAAAGGGGGAATGTTGAGCACAAAAGAATTGTCACCCACAACCTTTTTGATGGTGTATGGCCCATATCAGAGTGGGAGAAGCTTTTGATGGGGCCCTATAAGGGGTTCTTTCTGCAAGTGCAACCAAACATTTTCACCGACCTGAAACTTATGTGGCACCCGATGTTGATCATGGCGCTACTTGTATTTGGCATTGGAATTCTGTAAAATATCTTGAACCTGTTGGCGGATGTGTTGGATCCGCTCAATGAACCGAATGTCTTTGTCGGCTTCTGGTGGAGAAGGGTACGATTCCACCGAGGTGGTCACCAGGGGTAGTGCAACATCCATGGGGCCCAATGGTTGGAATCCAAACCCCATATGAAAGGGGATGTGGCCAATTGAGCTATGAAGGGTTGGTTGTAGCTATGATGGAAATATGGAAGACTCTCATCCCATGTGTGGGGGTGCTTGGAATTGTACATGTGTAGGATATGTATGATCATCCAATTGACGACCTCAGTTTGGCCATCTGTCTCGGGGTGGAAGGTGATGGATTTGGTGAGCTTGGTATCCAACAATGACTAGAGGCTCAACCAAAATGTGATGAGGAACCAACTGTACTGATATGAGACAATGTTTTGTGGGATCCCAAAGTGTACCCGGACGTGTTCAAATAAGAGATTGGTAGTGGCCTCTACAATGATGTTCTTCTTGCAGGCGGCCAAAATCTCCATCTTGGAAAAGCAATCAACAACCACAAAAACATAGTCATTTCCCCTCTTGGTGGACAGGAGGCCTGAGATGTAGTCTATTGAGATGGATTCCCATAGCTTTTCAGGAGTAGGCAGAGGGGTGTACAAGCCCTGTTTATTAGTGGTTGGTTTGGAAATAGTGTAGGCAGTGTAGGACTTGATATACTTTTTGACATCCTATTGAAGTTTCAGCCAGTAGAAATTTTTATGCAACAATGCCAATGTATTTTTGATGCTAAAGTGTCCTGCCACCCAAATGTAGTGAGCTTCCCAAATCAGCTTCACATGCTTTCTTGATGAAACATATATATGGCCCAGATGACACAACAACCCATCCTGAATATGGAAATTAGCGACCACTGAGTTTTCTCCCAACATTTGGTAGGTGGTGGAGAAGTCAGCGTCTGTCTCATAAAGGTGGGGCCATCCAGAGGTCTCATGGATGCAAGAGTCTAGAACCATGGTGAGTGCCGAAAATGGAGGTCGGTTGAGGTAATAAAAAACTTGGTTGGTACTTCATGTTTTATACTTGATGTTGAGGTGGAACTGTTGTAAGTATGTGGACCATTTATGATGGCATTCATTATGCAATTTTCCTTTGGTTTGCATGAACTGTAGTGGCTTGTGATAAGTGTGGATGATTCTCTCCTTCCCCAAAATGTAATGTCTCCACTGGAGGTAGGATTTTACAATGGAGTACATTTCTTTGTCATAAGTAGGGTACTTATGAAGATAATTTGATAGTGTCTCACTATGATATGCCACAGGGAGGCCGTTTTCAGTGAGAACAGTGCCCACAACATAGTCTAAACCATATGTCTCGATCTCAAAGGGATGTTGCAGGTTCAGTAATGAAAGTACTAGGGATGAGAATAAATGTTGCTTCAATTCATCGAGTTATTATTGTTTAGAAAGGCCCCACACAAATTTTTCCTTACCGCGACCTTTGGTTACTTGGCTAAGGGCCCATGCGATATGGGAGAATCCAAACATGAACCTGCGATAGAAATTGGCAATGCCCAAGAAGCTCTAAAGATCAGTGAGTGTGGTTGGGGCTGGCCAGTCATAGATGACCTAGATCTTGGCTAGATCCACATGCACACCATCCTAATCAATGATGTAGACTAAGTAATGGACCATGTCCATGCCGAAGGAGAATTTTTCAAAGTTTTCATATAGTTTATGTTATCGTAGGGTGTGCAAAACCTGTTGAATATGCTGCAAGTGTTCCTCCCAAGTATTGTTGTAGATGAGGATGTCATCCAGATACACCACGAAAAAATTACTGGTGAAATGTTGTAGGATATCATCCATCATCCTCATAAAAGTTGTTGGATAATTTGTCAAACCAAAGGGCATGACCAACTATTCAAAAATACCTTCTTTTGACTTGAACGCAGTCTTCCATACATATGTATTTTTTATTGTGACCTGGTGGTATACAGGCTTCAAATCAATATTATTGAAGTATTTTTCCCCCGTGAGATGATCAAGGAGGTCATTGATTCATGGAATTAGGTACCGATTCTGGACTGTGATTTTATTTAGGGCCGAGTAATCAATGCAGAGTCACCAGGTCCAGTCTTTATTCTGCACTAGTATGATTGGGATCCTACAAGGTGATGAGATGGGACAGATGTGCCCCTTGTGGAGCAGTTCTTGGATATTCCTCTTGATATCCTCATTTTCTAATAGATAGCAGAGGTATACCGGCCCATTGGGTAGTGGTGTGCCTGGGTTTAGATCGATGGGATGATTGACCTGGTAGTGCAAAGGTACCTTGGTAGGAGAGGAGAAGATATCTGAGTATTCTTCCATGACCTTACCTACTTTCTTCTTTTTTGTGGAGATATCGGTCACAGAGGCCATGGATGTGGCTGTGATCTTTCGCTTACTCTAAGATAAAATCATGAAGAAGACAAATTTCTCGGTCTGAGAGATGACCTTCCTGCATTGCTTGGCAGAGATCAAGGAAATAGCACTAGGAGGGACTTCCTCGGGTATCATGTACAATTTCCTGTTGAAAGTAATAATAACACTACAAGGCCTAGACTCATATACAACATGACGTTTCCATAAATAAGGTTGGCCCAAAAGAACATTACAAAATTTGAGAGGATAAACATCACACAATACCTCGTCTTTGAAGGGGTTGATGTTGTATGATAGTTGACATTGTTGGCTTATGAGAATATCTCTTCCTTGGAGGAGCCATCCAATGGTGTATGGATGTGGGTGCATCATTGTCGATAGGGCAAACCACTTGACAACCTTTACTGAGATGAGGTTCTTATGGATACCACTGTCAATGATGAAGTGCAACAGGGTTCCTTTTACCCACATTTGTGAATGGAAAAGGAGATCGCCTTCTTCTGTCTCGTATGGTTCACCAGGCTAAATCTTGGTGGTAGCAACGATGGAACTGGGTTCCATGTCAATGATTCATCTTCCCCTTTCTAGTTTTGAATCAGAGTCAGAACCCACATCTGATTTAGAGGATTTCACTTTGGCCACCAGTGACTTCTTTGAGTGACAATCAATAGTGTTATTCCAAGGGATCTTATGGAAGTTTCACCACTTCCTAGTATCCTTCTTTATCTTTCTGGTGTCCTTCTTTTCTTGTGGATTGGACTGGTTGTACTGATATTGTCCATATTTTATCTATCCTTTTTTCTATAGGTCGGGGCCACCCTTTCCTGGTTTTTGCTGCGAGGGGTTCCCAGGCCCAAATTGTCGTGTATCTTGTTTGAGTTTATGCTCGATTTTTATGTCATATCGATAGGCTGTGACCAAGGATGAGATGTCTAGAAATTCCATTTCGGTCTAGATGTATCTATGCAGAGCATCGTGATACTTGATCACCATATGTCACTCTGAATATTTGATACCCAGGTTGGTGCACAGGGTATGGAAGATATTTGTGAAATATGGTTGTGCTTGGTCTCTTTGTTGCCACATTGTGGTCCATTTGGCATACAAGTCATCATAACTTCCGATAGGGTAGTATTGTTCCTTAATAACATCCCTGAAGGATTCCCAGGTGGCCTCGACTGTAAATAATGAGGGTTCCTCTGTTTCCTTTTGCTCACATAAAGTTTCCCACCAATATTTGACATGGGGAACAACTTTGAGGAGAGAAAAAGTATTTTTTTCTCTATTTAAAAAGTTATGGACAAAAAAATACCCTTTTAGTAGATTCAACCACTTGTCTACAACATCTACGTCTATCTGACCTTAAAATATAGGAATATCAAAGTTGATTTATAACTTGAAGGGGGCAACACCTCCACTAGAGGAAGATGCGTTGCTTGTTGGTAGACGCCGAAGGATTTGCATGAAACTATTCATCATCTCATTTCTCTGTTGCATGAGGGATTCCTCAAGCAACATTTTGAAAGAATCTCTTGTCCCATCATATTTATTTTCTCCTACCATGAGAGGTCATTTGGGCATGTGAGAGATTTTTTCCTCAAGAGAAACAAGATCGAGACCTAATTATTTGTACCTTGACCTCATTGGGGACATGCATTAAGACGGAAATGAGAATACCTCTCTAATACCAATGATCCATATTTTATGAGAATCACGAAATGAATACATATTATTAAAATATGATTAACTGAGAATAATATAGATACCCTATTTTATGAGAAGAATGAAATGAATACAAATTATTAAAACATGCTTAACACATAATAACAGATATACAGTAAAATTGGTTTTCTATTCAATAAGGAAAAATATGAAATTGTAAAATGTAGCAGAAAACAAGCTTACTGGAATGGTGGCGACTTATCTCTGAGAAGAGATGTGACGGTTGTGCTCATTCGCAAGAAGATGATTACAATGAGGCTTTGAAGGTGTTTTTTTATAATAAATAGGAATGTCAAAAACCCTAGACATCCAAAAACCTAACCCTAGGAGATGAAGCGCCAAAAGTCATGTGGGCCCTATTTGGGTAAGTTAGTACATCAACTTCCCAGGATTGTAACTTTGCATACGATCTCTTTTTTAGGAGCACGATAGCCCATTGGAAAGGTCTATCCAAGGACTACACATTTTTTTGCTATCTATCAAAGGTAATTTTCAACTGTGGTGAGCCCTAAAAACGTTTTTTAGGACCTCAAAACAGCCCCGCAAGTCAGGGACCCAAAATCTAGGAAAATAAAAACTGCCAAACTGGAAAACTACCAAAATGAACTAGTTGGAATAGGTGGGAGGCCACCAACATTCATCTAGATCAACACAGATTGGGGATTATGACATGGATCATGTAATCCTAGAATTGGGTTCTGACGTAAATGTTTTACCAACACAAACATGGGAACATATGGGGAAGTCAAAGTTGATTTGGTCTCTTGTCCAGTTAATATTGGAAAACCAACACAAGATAGTACCAATTTTCCTATTGATAGGGATGCCTGTGAATATAGATGGGGTGTGTAGTATATAAGACTTTGAAGTCATCAAAATCGTGGATTATAGTCATCCATATCCAACACTAATGGGGTTAGAATGGGCCTTTGACAATCATGCAATTATTATTCTGAAGAGGAGGGAAATGATATTTTAGGTAGGAGAATTAAAATGTATTATTCCATTGGATCCAATAGAAGGAATAAGGTACATAGATCCAGCGAAAGGGAACAAAATTGATCACTTTTATAATATGACTATGCAGATGGATGACTATGTTAACCCCACTACAGATGGTGCACAAGTTGGAGAAGCATTAGCTCATGTGTGTTGGACTCAGAGGAATTTATGGAAAATTGGAAGCATAGGATGCATGAATTATCCACCAGACGATGTGCTCACATTACTCGATTGTTGCAATGGATTGGAATAGAGCTATGTGACCCTCATGAGTATGATGGCTTGATTGAAATAGAATCTTTCATGTAGGTATTTGAGTTGAATATACTTGAACAACAAATACTATTGGAATTAGATGTTGTCTTGAAGGCCACTCCAACTAGATGGTGGGATGCACACAGAGAAGGAATATAAGACTGGTAGTAGTGTAGAATATTGATGCAAGTTATATTCGGTACCGAGGTGGACTATATTGTGTATAAGTATACAAGGGTAGGCGATCCAACAGATCATGTTGAGAAGTGCATAAACATATGGAGATTGATACCGAAGAAATAATGGAATGTTGATGCTATGGTAGTTGTGGGAGGTATCAACCTCCATGTGGAACCTCTCACTAGATTAGAATATTCTGGAAGCTAGATAAACCCTAAACAAATGTGTAGAAACCCTAGAAGACAAGTCAACTCAATAAAAGAATGAATATTGAAGTATTATCCTCTAAAAGGAGAAGTCAGCCTAGACAGGTGACAAAGAGCTCTATAAATAGAGGGTTCTTGAGCTCATTTGGACACACTCTCACTAACAAGATCACACAATATAAAGTGGTGTGCAAATCTGGAGGAGGAGTGTAGCTGCAACAAATGTAGTTGGGTTTTGGTATTGGTTTCTAGTTTGTGACTTTCTTCTTAGTGTGTTATCCTTGGAGAGAGAGGTACACTATCTCTTGGTTATATGTTGGGTCTAGTATTACTTCCAAAATTATTCTATTTGTCAAGGTTACGGTGCTCGGGGGTGGTTGCATGCCTATGGTTGGGTGACAATATTGTGATATTGTCTATGGTTAAACGAGCACATATTAATAGGTTATGTCCCACACCACCTTCAGGACAATCTAACCACTGGAAGGTAAAGTGTAATTTCTTTGTTAAGCTCATTGTGGCACCAGTTACATTTGCAACTAGATTTGTTGATTGTGCAACTGCAACAAACCCTAACCTAACCTTCTGGGCACTTTAAGTGAGAATTTTGGCATAATTCCTAGACATTCTAGTGTGTCTTAACTTAGCGCACCTCTTAGTACTCTCAACAAGAAAAAATTTCAAGGTTGAATTTTTGGGTCAAAGTCATTATTTAACTGGTCCAAGTCAATGTTTGAATGGTCAAAATCAAAGTCAAAGGAAGTCATGAATTACTCTATGAAAACAAAAAACAAGCTAGAAGGAGATTCAAACTTCAGAGCATGGAAGACAAGGATTGACCTAATCCTTGCCAAGAACAAGGTTGTAGATATCATGAAAGGCAATATCATGGAACCACAACTTGAAATAGGAAAATAAAATGAACCTAAGAACGTTTCAAAAATGGAGAAGTTTAAGGAAAATGAAATCAATTCCACGAGTATCATTGTGGACTCTATAAAATATCACTTGATATCATACATATCAAATCTTGACTCATCCAAGAAGATGTATGGTGCCATAACTAACCTCTTTGCAGTCATATATATTGGACAAGTGATAAGTTTGAAGAATGAGCTCTGTGAAAAAAATATGACTAAGGATGATATTGTAGCCTCATACTTTGTAAGGATTTATCAGTTGAGAGATCAACTACAAGACATTGAAGAAGTTATTCCATAAAAGAAAATTGTGAATATTGCACTTAATGGTCTCTCTAGATCATGGGATGCATTTTCTGCAAGCATGAACACAAGGAATGAGTTTCTAACGCTTGAATAAATTTGGACTTGTTGCTCACAAGAAGAGACAAGGATAAACTCAAAAGGAATATCTAAAAAGGAAGAATATGCTCAAGCCTATGAAAAAACGTTCAAGAGACATGGAGATAACAAAAGTTTAGGAAATAAATTCAATCATAAGGGAGATATGTGAAAGGTACAATGTTATGGATTCCATGATTATAGCCACTACAAAAGGGATTTCCCTTAGCTATAAAAGAAGAGAAAGGAAAGATACCATGCGTCAGTTTCCAATGATGAAGAACCTTCAAATAAACACAAGCATGAAGAAACATATTTCTTCTACTACTAAACTCTTACAAGATCCTTTGAAGATGACATGTGGCTGATCAATAGTGGAGCTTAAATACATATGACTGGTGATCATGAAAATGTATCAAGTATGAAGGAAAAGGAAACCTCTCATAAAGTGGAACTTGGAGACAATAACTCTTATGCAGTCAAAGGATTGTGAAAAGCTTCTATCAAAATGGAATCATGTAACAATGATCATCTTAACAATGTTTTATATGTTCCTGGTTTGAAAAATAATTTAGTATCTATTTCTTGCTTGGAAGAAAAAGGAGATATAATATCATTTGTCGATGGAAAAGTTATTGTATGGTCTAAACATTCAAAAATAAACGATGCTAGAGTTATTGGGATACGTGAAGGAAGATTGTATAAAATACTAGGTCATAATGCTCAAGCTCTTGTACATGATGAACTCAATCCTAGTGAGTTGTGGCATAGAAGGTATGCTCACCTTCATTATCAAGAATTGTTGTCTCTAAAATAGATTGTTGTAGGAGTACCAAAACTAAAATCAATACACAAAGGTATTTGCAGAGGATGTGCACTTGGGAAGAATATTAAGAAACCATTCCCAAGTAGTGAGAATAGATCCAAGGATATCTTCGATATGATACACTTAGATGTATGTGGTCCTATGCTAGTGAATTCTCTAGAAGGATCTCTTTACTATGTGACGTTCATAGATGACTTCTCTTGAAAGACTTCGATGTAGCTGATAAAATTGAAAGATGAAGTATTTGGCAAGTTCCAAGAATTCAAGGCTTAAGTGGAAAACTTGACAAATAAGAATATCAAGATGCTAAGATCTGATAATGGAGGATAATACACCTCCAAGGATCTCGTTGAATTTTGTAAAGCATCTAGGATTAGGAGGGAGCTAATTGTCCCACATAATCCTCAACATAATGGTGTAGAAGAACGAAATAATCGTTCCATTGAAGAATCTGTTAAGGAAATGATGAATGACCATAATCTATCCATGTTTCTATGGGGAGAAGCAACTATGACAACTATATATATTTAGAATATAAATCCTCATCGTATATTGAAGAACATGACTCTAGAAGAATCCTTCTTAGTAAATAATAAAAGTGTGGAACACTTAAGGATCTTTGGGTGTCCTTTCTATATCCATGTTCCCTAGGAAAAAATGAATAAGTTGGAACCATGAGGAAAAAGGCATATTCGTTGGATATAGTGATAAATCAAAATATTACAAAATCTATGCCCCAAGTCAACCGAATATTGAAATCAATAGGGACATAACTTTTGATGAGAAGATTTCCTTCAATAAATCCATATAATATCACGTAGACTCCAATAATGAAGAAGAATATGAATACCTAAGGAATAAAGTACATGTTCACTAGAACATCCCAGTGAAGAACTAGACCAACCACTTGAACCGGTAGAGCCAGTTGTTTCACCCAAGAATAGAAAATGACCAGCATGGCTAGAATCCACCTTACAAGAAGCAGAAATACATAAATCTCACAGTGGCACCTTTAGGGAAAGAAAGAGGAACAACATATTCTCTAGTTATGGAACACTCGTGACATGTCTTGTCAATGCAAAACCTTCCAACTTTGAGGAAGAAATCAAGAAGAAATAATGTAAGGAAGCTATGATGGAAGAATATCAATCCATCATGAAAAATGATGTATGGGAAATTGTGCCTAGACCTGAAGGAAAGTCGGTAGTAACTTCAAAATAGGTTTATAAGATAAAGGATGCAGTATATGGGAGTATCGATAAATACGAGGTGATATTTGTGGCTAGAGGGTTCTCCCACCAAGAGGGAGAGGAATATGAGAATATTTTTTCTCCAATTTCCAGATATACCTCTATCAGAGCCATCATATCTCTTACATCATCTATGGGTTGTAGTTTACATCGGATGGATGTAAAGACCGATTTTCTCAATGGAGTGATTGAGGAAGAAGTATACATAGAGAAACCTTAAGGTTTTGAGCTACACCCAAGAGATACCCATGTATGCAGATTAAAGAAGGCCTTGCATGGATTCAAGAAAGATATGAGAGCTTGGTATGCACGAATTGACAGTTACTTGATGAGACTTGGGTTTTCCAAGAGCTATGCTGATCCAAATATTTATTACAAGGATGTGAATGATGCACCTATGATCCTACTACTATATGTTGATGATTTGTTTCGGACAGGTGCAGAGCCTCTCATTATTGAGTTTAAGAAGGATATAGCCTATGAATTAGATATGAAGGATCTTGGTCTCATGCATTATTATTTGGGACTAGAAGTATGGTAGAAGCATGGTGAAATATTCCTAGGGAAAGGGAAATATGTTGTAAATATCCTTCATAAGTTTGGGACGATGGATTGAAAATCCATGGAAACTCCCATGGTGATAGATGTTAGGAAGTTGAGAGACTTTGATCCTAACCCAGTAGACTCATCCTTGTACTAGTAGTTGATTGGATCATTGATGTATTTAGTGAATACACAGTCAAACATTTTCTTTGTTGTGAACACGTTGAGTCGGTTCTAGGTGGAACCTAGACATGAGCATTGGATTGCTGCAAAGAATATTTTGAGATATCTTCTTGGGACGCTAAACTATGGTTTGAGATATGCCTCAAACAATGATATACAATTGCATGGATTTACTGATTCATATTGGGCAGGGAGTGAAGATGACAGAAAGAGTACTTTTGGTATATGTTTTCAATTTGGGATCTAATATGATATCATGGGCTAGCATGAAATAGAAGTCTGTTGCACTAAGCACTACAGAAGCAGAGTATATTGCAGCTTGTGATGCTTGTACAGAAGTAGTGTGGATCTGTAAACTAGTTTTTGGACTTTTTTATCAGGTGTTGGGTTTGACTATGATACATTGTGATAATTAGAGTTGTGTGAAGCTTTCAATGAACCCCGTGTTCCATGACAGGTTGAAGCACATTGAGATCAAGTACTATTTTCTCTGTGACAAATTCCAGAAGAGAGAAGTGATTCTCGAGTACATCTCCATCGATGAGCAAAAAACTGATATTTTGATGAAACCTCTATCCAAGATTAAGATTTCATACTTGAGGGACAAGATGGGAATCTTGGATATTTCTTCCTTGGTTGAAAGGGAGGAGATGACTTCCTTGGTTGGGAGGGAGTGTTCATGAAAAAACATTCTCCATGTGGAGAATGGTCTAGGTTGACAAA
The DNA here is from genome assembly GCA_009831015.1 of Picea engelmannii. Taxonomy (NCBI): domain Eukaryota; kingdom Viridiplantae; phylum Streptophyta; class Pinopsida; order Pinales; family Pinaceae; genus Picea; species Picea engelmannii. Next base: position 273,321 of record ML776945.1, read on the forward strand.
TTTTTGATGTGTATCATTCTAGTACAACTTAGATATGATGCAGAGCATCATTCTAGTACAAATTAGATATGATACAGATGTCATGAGACACATCGTGATAGTACAAATTAGATACAATGCATTGGCATCATTCTAGTACAACTTAGAGACGATGCTTATGCATGAGTCACGTCATTCTAGATATGATCATGATAGTACAACTTAGATATGATGAAGAGCATCATTCTAGTACAACTTAGATATGATCATACAACTTAAAGATGATGGAGGTGACTCACATCATGCTAGATATGATCATGCTATTACAAATTAGATATGATGTAGATAATCATGCTAGTACAACTTAGATATTACACTAGTACATTTGGATCAAATTATGATGGCGCGTTCCACACAATTGCCACTTTATATTTTTGGGAGAATGACAAACAATGGACCCCCTCAAACATCGTTTCACATGACATCACTTTTCCGACACCATAGCTATCATATCTACTACGATGTTTCATGTAGACACATGTCATCTCGGATTTGATTGTCCAAAACCCATATAGTCGTCGCTACAACGACGTCATAAACATCAAAATTCCAACGTTCCATTTTGTCAGTCTCCACTACGTGTTTTCTATGGGAGTGACCTCTCCAAGAATTGTAAGACTGACGTAGGAAATGGTGGCAACACCGACGGTAAGAAGATCATCTCTGACATGCTTATCATGGGAGTGAAGTCTCCAGGCGTAGTACAACCAACATAGGAAATGGTGGCAATAGAAAAGGTAAGAGGATCATCTCCAACATGCTTTCCATGGGAGCGACGTCTCCAGGCATCATAAGACCGACGTAGTAAATGGTGGCAATAGTGATGGTAAGAGGATCATGTATGACATAGGCAATGATGGAAATAGTGACGACATTGTAGGTATTTAAAAAAAATGTCAATTCCATGAAAACATTACATTCAAATCCAATTTGTATTCCATAACCATGGCTCTAAAGGATCTTCATTGATAAAATTCATAACATTATTGACTTTTCAAAAGGATAACCTTTTATAGAATTCATAACATTATGCATTAATGCTTATCCATATTTTCTCTAAATGCTCATTCTGCTTGACAATTAGAAGTTGGATTTCACCTTGACTCTCCTCTATTCTAGAGTCATACATTTATTTTGTTGTATGTAAAGGGAATAACCATGGACATAAGATGCATGCATTATGTTTGATTATGGTGTTGGAATCTTTTATTTGGTTCTTAGCAAGGCTCATGTCATTGACAAGTTGAGGAACCTCACCAAGTCACCATGGAGTAAGTTCTTGTTACATTTAATTCCAAACAATGGTTTACTAATGCATCTGAACCAACAATAATTTCTTTACATTTCTATAAGACCATTTTTGAAAACAACATTAAATTCAAATCCTATTTTTATTGGATAACCATGTATCTAATTTCCTTTTTCCAGAACTCGTTAATCCAGAAATGTGGGCATCACACTAACCACGGTGATTGAGTTGGGTTTTATTCCTAGCATAACCTACATTTCATTGAAGCATGTTGTGATTTCATGGGAATGGCGAGTCTAGGAATAACCAACAATGTTTTCATTCCATGGATATGATTACCTTTTTCTAGAGATAATAAATATGCACATGTAGACAGAACACAAACCATGGTGATTTAGTTGGATTTTATGCCTAGGACTTGTGTTTTGTTGATTAATATCAAGGCTTCATGGGGACCTAAGGATTGCATTCCAATCAAAGAATGATAAGGCTTCATGACGATGGAAAATTTGTGAATAACCAATAATGATTACCACAACATCTTTTTTAGGTATTATTTTGAACAATTAGTGGGAAATGTTAAACTTCCACATGCACTTCTCACTTTTTTCTAGAGCCAAATTCCATAATAAATTCACTTCATATTTCTTAACCATGGATGTAAGATTCCATGACTATCAATTTAGATAATATATAGTATAAAAAAATTTATTCTCATGTTGGAACCTTGTATTTGGTTTATAGAACGGCTCATGTCATTGACAAGTCTAGGAACCCTCCCCAAGTTACTGACTAAGTATTTTCTGCATTTCATTTTTAACAAGTGTTTATTAATTCTATCCCAACCGACAATGATTGAATTACATTTCTACATTAAAATTTTCCACAATAATATTACATGCAAATCCAGTTTGCATTGCATAACCATATATCTACTTACCTTGGTCTAGAGCCAATAAATATGCACATGTAGACAAAACATTGACCACAATGTTTGAGTTGGGTTTTATGCCCATGAAAAATTACATTTTGTTGAATAATGTTAAGGCTTCATGGGGATGGTGACTTTGTGAATAACCAATAATGATTTCATTCCAAGGATCGACTTATTTGGTTCCAAGGTCAATAAATATGCAATAGAACACTAGCCATGATGATTGAGTTGGGTTTTATGCCTAGGACATAAATTTCGTTGAATAATTTCAAGGATTTGGGACCCAATGATTCCATTGCAATTGAAGAATGTCAAGTCTTAACAGGGATTTCCGATCTTGGAATAACTTTTAATGATTGCAGTCCATAACCCAACATCCAATTTAGGCATCTTGTGAACAATTAGTGGGTAATGCTAAAATCCCCACATGAACTTCTTATCTTTTTCCAAATACAAATTCCATAACGAAATACAAATGTTATAGCATAACCGTGGATGTAAGATTCCATCAATATTAATTTAGATCAGATATAGTGGAAAGATTTTTTATTCTGGTGTTAAATCTTACATTTGGTTCTTGCTACATATCAATCCTAATAATGGTTTACTAATTCTATAATAATTATTAATTATTGCATTGCATTTATACAAGATCACTACCCAACAAAGCATTACATTTAAATCCAATTGACACAAACCCCCGACCCTCTAGCCATGATCCACACAGGATCGTTCTAAATTTTCCTCGAGCTGAAGCGGCTCCCTCAGATCCCTATTGGAACCTCACAAATCTGATCCATGGGTCCTTCATGAAAACCTACCCTGCGCAACTTAACACTAGGCGCGAGCCTTACATCTCCATGTGACCATAACCGGGCCTTAGTACAAGTGCCTTTTGCAACTCGAGAGTTTGTGAGTCGATGACGCTCCCTCCTCACTAGCGTCTACTACATATAATTGTAGGCTAGGATAAACACTATCACTACTCGCAACTCGTGACTTCACAAGTTGGAGTTTTGAGCCCTCGTGCTCCTCCTTTGTGAATCCCCAGAATGCAATAAGTCAACAATGGGTTGATTCATTCCCAGGCGATGTGTGTCCACCACCTGTCACCTGCTTCCACTTTTCTCTGGGTGCTTGTTGTTACACCACCTATCAACCATGCAGCCCCACCTAACGGATGTGCCACGGTTTCATACGAGCCCTCGACACTTGGCACTTTGTGACTTCGCAGTTGAAAATAAGTTCTTTCAACCCCTGAACCCCCAATACGCGATACCCTGTGGAGGTTTTGATCCAACGGTTCTCCCGTGGTTTGGATCCAAAGGTCTGGATATCCTTCCCTGCTCCATGCAAATCAGGACTTCGCGAAACCAAGAATTTGGTCTGGCCTCCAAACTCACGAACCCTGAATTCACAACATGATCCAACGACGTGGGATGAAACGAGATCAACGACTAATATTGACCCTCGAATCTTGGGTGATGGGTTTCACCGGCCTCTAACCACCTTGCCACTCTGCAAGATCCAATGACTCTCGCAACTTCGACACTTCCTTCACGAAGGCCTCTCACCATCCATATGGCTCCTTACTTGGGGTGCTTCTAAGCACTTAAATCCCTCGCAACTTGGTGTGATCCTATGGCTCACGGGCCTACACACTCCAGATCTAATGATAGTTGTATCTCCTCCTTGATCATGTGCTTCTTCCTTCCCCTTGGAAGATTTTCAAAGTTTCAAAGGCCTCAGCCTTTGCTTCCTCTATGAGCTCAATCTGACTTTGATGAACTCGCCTGCATTCTAAGAACGTTGTCCCTCCTAAGCTCCTCAAGCTCTGAACCCTCCAAAGGGTTTTCTTGGCCTCTGCGACTCCTTGCAGGGTCCTTGCACACAATTGTGCTATCTCCTCTGATCTTATCTGTGGCTTTGACCTCAAAGTGTCTTTGTCCCTTTCTCTCCTTGAAGGGATGGAAGTGCCCTCTTCTGCAACTTCTTGCTCAAGCATGCTTTGCTGAGCCTACAAGGTATTCAGTAACCCTGTGAGTGTCTTTCTATGACACTTATTTTATCTCAGAACTCAAACAAGAGTTCCTTATGTGCACACTTGCACCAACTCAATGCCCAACTGGCAGAGTTCTCCAGAATCCTCAGTGACTCTGTCTTCTCACTGAACTCGAAATAGAGTTATCCTCAATGCATCCTGTGCATTTTCTCAATGCCCTCTTGGCAGAGCCTTCACAGAATTCTCAACAATTCTACTTCTCCTCTCTATGCTCTCCTCTGCACAGTTTCTCCTTCAAGGTGTTCAACAACCTTGAGGCTTCCTCTTTGAGTCAATGACTTCAGTTGGTGCGCCATCTTAGCACGTTTTTGTCTGAAATTCCATAGAATTCAGAAGTGCACTCCTTGCACTGGCTTATAGAGACTACAATACTCTGTCATGTACTCTTTCATGAAGCCACAAAGAACCCAAATTTGGAAAATCAAAGAACTCAACAGACAATGACTCATGTCTGTAACAATGTGAAGAGCGGACTACAACATAGTCCCGACTTCTTCTCTTCTCCCTGTTTTCTCTATTCTTCTCTACTTCTCTACTCTACTGAAAACAAAAGAAGATGTTTTTAGAAAAGGGGCCTCCTCGAGAAATTCCCTCCATCCTCACCAACTCTCATTAATTACAATGAATTACAATGAATGGGCCATCTAATCTGAATTGGATCTAGATCCCCATAAACCTGTCAGCCATTAAGGTGACACCCACTACAGGATGCTCAAAGGCATGGCTTTAGATCTACCAGCCTTACAAACATTTAATACATTAAATTCAAAATTGAAATTTGAAAGTGAGAGGGTTGCGCCTCTCCTCTCCATTGAACGCGTGTCGGGTGTGTTGGTTGGCTGGCGCTTGATGACGTTGGAGTGATGCTCCTGCATCATACTTCTCAGTTGCAAAAATCATGAGATCCTTCTCATGAGCTTCCCAACACCATTGTTGAAATCCACCTGGATCCCAAACAGTTCTTTGGAGCTATCCATATGCTCCACTGCTTCTCTACTGCTTCTCCATCTATTGCCCTGCTACTATGGCAGGTTCTCCTCTGCTCAACTCCTCCTCACTAGCAGTTTCTGCTGCTGACCTTGACATCAACCTTCTAATCTTTTCAATCTCCTCGTCCAACTGCTCCCATGGCTGGATTTCCTTTTGCAGCCTACTCCGCTGCACTTCTTCTTTGCAAATGGGTAGATCATCCCGATCCCCCATGTTATCTTCTTCCTCTATGGCCTCAACTTGCCACCCTACTACAAAATTCATCTTTGTAGTCTTATCCTCCTAACTGACCTGTTGTTCCGTCACCTTCTCTGACAGACTTGCTTCTGCCATTTCACCTTGTGATGGTTGAATTCCAGCTTCTCCTTAGACTGGAATTTTTCTTCATCTCCTGTTGCATGCCTCGTCACTGCAATCATCATCTGTTCAGCTCCATGGTTGAAATTTATGAGCAATTCCTTTGAATTCTCTTCTGCTAACATCTGCATGAATGTCTACTCATGGCAGTCATCTATTGGATCTGGATGGTTCAACCAGTCCTCTAGCATTTCTAACTCCTTCTCCCATGGAGTGAGCATCTTATCTTCATGCTCTTCTTCTGCTATCAACTTCGTGTTGTAGGTGTCTTTGTTTCAGCTACTTGGCTGAAATCCTTGAGCCATTCTTCTGAATGCTCATCTTCTTCTCCTTCTGTTGGGGTATCTTTTGATGTCTACCAAAATTATTATTTCGTGACAGTTTCTGTTGGCTATCCTTCTTCCTCTGCTGCACCTTCATCCTGTGCATCGGCCTCCACTCGGCTGCTTGGTATGAATACTCTTATCCCACCAATCATCAAAATTCTCTTTTGATCTTCCTTTTCTCTCATCTCCTCTTGTTTATTCGAACTCACCTCTGAGTTCATGAGACTCTCACATGGACTCATCTGCTCTCCCTTACCCTCCTAGCAATATGGACTTTCTCCTCTTCCTCTACACACTTGGCAGTCTATGAGATCAACTGATCCCATCTCAGTGCTCTCCTAGCAATTTGAACTTTTAGCACTGCCCTCATGGCAGTATACAAGACCTTCACTTGATCTCTTTCTATTGCCCACCTAGCAATTTGAAAGTCCATCTCTGCCCACTTGACAGTCTATGAGATATCTGCTCGACCTCTCCTCTTCATCATCATTGAGATTTCTCCCAGCTTCTGGTTCACAGGCATGAACCATCTCCTCTCTGGCCCTGAGGATTTTCACATACCTCAGCCACCTCCTCAACAACCTTTATTGTCTTCTGGCCAACAATTTCTTTACTGGCCACTTCACCTTTCTCTTCATGGGCCATTCATATACCCAATGTGTCTTTGCATCCTGTTTCATTCACAATGCAATATGCTATATTCTTGCCCTTATCTCAGTGAGCTCTTCATCCATATCATCTTTTCTCTACTGCTGGTGGTTCTTCTTTCCACCGCATCCATGGCCTTCAGTAGCCATCTTCCTATTCCTATCTTCCCTCTTGGAAAACTTGTTGTTGTCACTCTACAACCGTGAGTGCTTCCATCCTTTCCTACATTCCTCCTGACTGTCTGTTGACTATTGCACACCTTGCAACAATCATCACAGATCTTCAACACTCTATCTTCATTTTCCTCTGGCTCCCTCTGCCTGCAATATACAAATAAAATCAGGCTCTGATACCACTTTTTAACTCAGACCCCCGACCCTCTGGTTGTGATCTACACAGGATCATTCTAAATTTTCCTCGAGCCGAAGCGGCTCCCTCGGATCCCTATTGGAACCTCACGAATTTGAACCACAGGTCCTTCATGAAAACCTTCCCTGCGCAACTTAACACCAGACGCGATCCTTACGTCTCCATGTGACCACAACCGGGCCTTAGCGCAAGAACCTTTCATAACTCGAGAGTTTGTGAGTCGATGATGCTCCCTCCTCACTAGCACCTGCTACATATAACTGTAGGCTAGGCTAAAACCTAGCACTACTCGCAACACACGACTTCCTAAGTTGGAGTGTTGAGCCCTTATGCTCCTCCTTTGTGAATCCCTGAAACGCGATAAGTCAACAATGGGTTGACTCCTTCCCAAGCGACATGTGTCCACCACCTCTCACCCGCTTCCACTTTTCTTTGGGCACTTGTTGTTATGCCACCTATCAACCATGCGGCCCCACCTAACAGATGTGCCACGGGTTCGTACGAGCCCTCGACACTCGACACTTCGTGACTTCGCAGTCGAAAATAAATTCTTTCAACCCCCAAACCCTTGATGCATGATACCCTGTGGAGGTTCTGATCCAACGATTCTCCTATGGCTTGGATCCAACGGTATGTATCTCCTTCCCTGCTCCGTGCAACTCAAGACTTCACGAAACCAAGAATTTGGTTTTGCCTCCAAACTCACAAACCCCAAATTCGCGAAATGATCCAACGACCTGGGTTGAAACAAGATCAATGACTCATATTGACCCTCGAATCCTAGATGATGGGTTTCACTGGCCTTTAACCACCTTGCCACTCTGCAAGATCCAATGACTCTCGCAACTTCAACACTTCCTTCACAAAGGCCTCTCACCGTCCATACAACTCTTTTCCTGGGGTGCTTCTAAGCACTTAAATCCCTCGCAACTTGGTGCGATCCTCTGGATCACAGGCCTCCACACTCTATATCTAATGGTAGTTGTAGATCCTCCTTGAGCATGTGCTTCTCCCTTCCCCTTGGAAGATTTTCAAAGTTTCAAAGGCCTCAGCCTTTGCTTCCTCTACGAGCTCTATCTAACTTTAATTAACTCTCCTGCATTCTAGGAACGTTGTCCCTCCTGAGCTCCTCAAGCTCTAAACCCTCCAAAGGGTTTTCTTGGCCTCTGCGACTCCTTTCAGGGTCCTTGCACGCAATTGTGCTATCTCCTCTGAGATTATTTGTGGCTCTGACCTCAAATTGTCTCTATCCCTTTCTCTCCTTGAAGGGATGGAAGTGCCCTCTTTTGCAACTTCCTACTCAAGCACACTTTTCTGAGCCTACGGGGTGTTTAGTAACCCTGTGAGTGTTTTTCTATGACACTTCTTTTATCTCAGAACTCAAACAAGAGTTCCTTCTATGTACACTTACACCAACTCAATGCCCACCTGGTAGAGTTCTCCAAAATCCTCAGTGACTCTATCTTCTCACTGAACTCGAAATAGATTTCTCCTCAATGCATCCTGTGCATTTGCTCAATGCCCTCCTGGTAGAGCCTTTACAGAATTCTCAGCAATTTTGATTCTCCTCTTTGTGCTCTCCTCTGCATAGTTTCTCCTTCAAGGTGTTCAACAACCTTGAGGCTTCCTCTTTGAGTCAATGACCTCAGCTAGTGCGCCCTCCTAGCACATCTTTGTCTAAAATTCCACAGAATTCAGAAGTGCACTCCTTGCACTAGCTTACAGAGACTGTAGTACTCTGTCATGCACTCTTGCATGAAGCCACAAAGAACCCAAACCTAAAAATCAAAGAACTCAACAGACAACGACTCATGTTTGTAACAATGTGAAGAGCGGACTACAACAGAGTTCCAACTTCTTCTCTTCTCCCTATTTTCTCTATTCTTCTCTGCCTCTCTACTCTACTGAAAACAAAAGAAGATCTTTTTACAAAAGGGGGCTCCTCGAGCACTTCCCTCCATCCTCACCAACTCTCATTAATTATAATGAATTACATTGAATGGGCCATCTAATCCGAATTGGATCTAGATCCCCATAATCCTGCCAGCCATTAAGGTGACACCCACTACAACATTCTTGAAGGCATGGCTTCAGCTCTACCAGCCTTACAAACATTTAATACATTAAATTCAAATTTGAAATTTGAAAGTGAGAGGGTTGCGCCTCTCCTCTCCATTGAATGCACATTGGTTGTGCTAGTTTGGCTGGTGCTTGATGATGTTGGAGTGATGCTCCTGCATCATAATCCTCAGCTGCAAAAATCATGAGCTTCCCAACATAGTTGTTGAAATACACCTAGATCCGAAACAGTTCTTTGGAGTTGTCCATCTTCTCCACTACTTCGCTGCTGCTGTTGCATCTGTTGCCCTGCTGCTATGGCAGGTTCTCCTCTGCTCAACTCCTCCTCACTGATAGTTTATGCTGCTGACCTCGACATCAGCCTTATAATATTCTCAATATCCTTGTCTAGCTGCTCCCATGGCTGGCTTTCCTTTTATAGCCTTCTCCACTACACTTATTCTCTGCAAATGGGTAGATCATTCTGATCCCCCATGTTATCTTCTTCCTCTGTGGCCTCAACTTGCCACCCTACTGCAAAATTCAGCTCTGTAGTCTTATCCTCCTAACTGACCTATTGTTCAGTCACCTTCTCTAACAGACTTGCTTCTGCCATTTCCCCTTGTGCTGGTTGAATTCCAGCTTCCTCCAGCTTCTCCTCAGACTGGAATTTTGCTTCATCTCCTCCTGCATGCCTCAGAACTGTAGTCATCATCTGTTCAGCTCCCTGGCTGAAATTTCTGAGCAATTCCTTCGAATTCTCTTCTCCTAACATCTGCATGACTATCTGCTCATGGCATTCATCTACTAGCTCTAGATGGTTCAACCAATCGTCCAACATTTATAACTCCTTCTCCCATGGAGTGAGCATATTATCTTCATGTTCTTCTTTTGCTGTCAGCTTCAATGTTGTAGGTGTCTTTGTTTGAGCTACCTGGCTGAAATCTTTGGGCCATTCTTTCAAATTCTCATATTCTTCTCCTTCTTCTGGGGTATCTCCTGATGTATGCCCCAATTCTTGTTTCATGACAGTTTCTGCTGGCTGTCCTTCTTCTTCTGCTGCACCTTCATCCTGTGCATCGACCTCCACTCGGCTACTTGGTATGAATACTCTTATCCCTCCAATCATCAGAACGCTCTTCTGATCTTCCTTCTCTGTCATCTCCTCTCGTTGATTCAAACTCACCTATGAGTTCATGATACTCTCACATGGACTCATCTTCTCCCCCTTTCCCTCCTGGAAATATGGAGTTTCTCCTCTTCCTCTACCCACCTGGTAGTCTGTGAGATCAGTCGATCCCATCTTAGTGCCCTCCTGGAAATTTGAAATTTCAGCACCACCTCCTAGCAGTATATGAGACCTTCACTTGACCTCTTTCTATTGCCCAACTAGAAATTTGAAAGTCCATCTCTGCCCACTTGGCAGTCTATGAGATCTCTCCTCGACCTCTCCTCTTCATCATCACTAAGATTTCTCCCAGCTTCTAGTTCACAGGAATGAACCATCTCCTCTATGGCCCTGAGGCTTTTCACAAACCTCAGCCACCTCCTCAACAACCTTTATTGTCTTATGGAAAACAATTTCTTTACTGGCCACTTCACCTTTCTCTTCATTGGCCATTCATATACCCAATGTGTCTTTACATCCTCTTGCATTCGCAATGCAATCTGCTCTATTCTTGCCCTTATATCAACGAGCTATTCATCCATCTCATCTTTTCTCTGCTGCTGGTGGTTCTTCTTTCCACCGTGTCCATGGCCTTCAATAGCCATCTTCCTGTTCTTGTCTTCCCTCCTGGAAAACTTGTTGTTGTCACTCTGCAACCTTGAGTGCTTCCAGCCTTTCCTACAGTCCTCTTGACTGTCTATTATCTGTTGTGCACCTTTCAACAATCATCACAGAGCTTCAACACTCTGTCTTCCTTTTCCTTTGGCTCCCTTTACCTGCAATATATAGAAAAAATCAGGTTCTGATACCACTTTTTGACGTAGACCCTCGACCCTCTGGCCATGATCCGCACAGGATCGTTCTAAATTTTCCTCGAGCCAAAGCGGCTCCCTCAGATCCTTATTAGAACCTCACAAATCCAATCCATAGCTCCTTCATGAAAACCCACCCTACACAACCTAACACCAGGCGTGAGCCTTACGTCTCCATGTGACCACAATCGGGCCTTTACGCAAGCACCTTTCGCAACTCGAGAGTTCATGAGTCAATAACGATCCCTGCTCACTAGCACCTGCTACATATAACTATAGGATAGGGTAAACACTAGCACTATTGGCAACTCATGAATTCATAAGTTGGAGTGTTGAGACCTCGTGCTCCTCCTTTGCGAATCCCTGAAATGTGATAAGTCAAAAATGGGTTGAATCCCTTCCAGGCAACGTGTGTCCACCACCTATCACTCGCTTCCACTTTTCTCTGGGTGCTTGTTGTTACACCACCTGTCAACCATGTGGCCCCACCTAACAGATGTTCCACGGGTTCATACAAGCCCTTGGTGCTTGGCACTTCATGACTTCTCAGTCGAAAAGAAATTCTTTCAAACCCCAAACCCCTGATACGCGATACCCCGTGGAGGTTATGATCCAACGGTTCTCCCGTGGCTTGGATCCAATGGTCTGGATCTCCTTCCCTAGTCTGCGCAACTCAGGACTTCACAAAACCAAGAATTTGGTCTGGCCTCCAAACTCACTAACCCCGAATTCATGAAATGATCCAATGATGTGGGTTGAAACGAGATCAATGACTCATATTGACCCTCGAATCTTGGGTGATGGGTTTCACTGGACTCTAACCACCTTGCCACTCTGTAAGATCCAATGAATCTCACAACTTCGACACTTACTTCACAAAGGCCTCTCACCATTCATACGGCTCCTTTCCTGGGGTGCTTCTAAGCGCTTAAATCCCTCGCAACTTGGTGCGATCCTATGGCTCACAGGCCTCCACACTCCGGATCTAACAGTAGTTGTAGCTACTCCTTGAGCATGTGCTTCTTCCTTCCCCTTGGAAGATTTTCAAAGTTTCAAAGGCCTTGGCCTTTTTTTCCTCTATGAGCTCAGTCTAACTTTGATGAACTCACCTACATTCTAGGAACGTTGTCCCTCCTGAGATCCTCAAGCTTTGAACCTTCCAAAGGGTTTTCTTGGCCTCTACAACTCCTTGTAGGGTCCTTGCACGCAATTGTGCTATCTCCTCTGATATTATCTATGGCTCTGACCTCAAAGTGTCTCTGTCCCTTTCTCTCCTTGAAGGGATGGAAGTGCCCTCTTCTGCAACTTCCTGCTCAAGAACGCTTTGTTGAGTCTACAGGGTGTTCAGTAACCCTGTGAGTGTCTTTCTGTGACACTTCTTTTATCTCAGAACTCGAACAAGAGTTCCTTTTGTGCACACTTGCACCAACTCAATGCCCACTTGGTAGAGTTCTCTAGAATCCTCAGTGACTCTGTCTTCTCACCAAACTCGAAATAGAGTTCTCCTCAATGCATCCTGTGCATTTTCTCAATGCTCTCATGGCAGAGCCTTTACAAAATTCTCAGCAATTCTACTTCTCCTCTTTGTGCTCTCCTCTGCAGAGTTTCTCCTTCAAGGTTTTCAACAACCTTGAGGCTTCCTCTTTGAGTCAATGACTTCAAATGGTACGCCCTCCTAGCATGTCTTTGTATGAAATTTTGTAGAATTTAGAAGTGCACTCCTTACACTGGTTTACAGATACCGCAGTACTTTTTCATGCACTCTTGCATGAAGCCACAAAGAACCCAAACCTAAAAAACAAAGAACTCAACATACAACAACTCCTATCTGTAACAATGTGAAGAGCGGACTACAACAGAGTCCCAACTTCTTCTCTTCTACCTGTTTTCTCTATTCTTCTCTGCCTCTCTACTCTACTAAAAACAAAAGAATATGTTTTTACAAAAGGGGGATCCTTGAGCGCTTCCCTCCATCCTCACCAACTCTCATTAATTACAATGAATTACATTGAATGGGCCATCTGATCTGAATTGGATCTAGATCCCCATAAACCTATCATCCATTACGGTGACACGCACTATAACATGCTCAAAGGCATGGCTTCATCTCTACCATCCTTACAAACATTTGATACATTAAATTCAAATTTGAAATTTGAAAGTGAGAGGGCTGCACCTCTCCTCTCCATTGAACGCGTGTTGGGTGTAATGGTTGTCTGGCGCTTGATGACGTTGGAGTGATTCTCCTACATCATACTCCTCAGCTGCAAAAATCATGATCTCTTGCTCATGAGCTTCCCAACACCATTGCTGAAATCCACCTGGATCCCAAACAATTCCTTGGAGATGTCCATCTGCTCCACTGCTTCGCTACTGCTGCTGCATCTGTTGCCCTACTACTATGCCATGTTCTCCTCTACTCAGCTCCTCCTAAATGGCAGTTTCTACTGCTGACCTCAACATCAGCCTTCTAATCTTCTCAATCTCCTCATCTAGCTGCTCCCATGGCCGTCTTTCCTTTTCCAGCCTACTCTGCTCCACTTCTTCTCTGCAAATGGGTAGATAATCCCTATCCCCCATGTTATCTTCTTCCTCTATGGCCTCAACTTTCCACCCTGCTGCAAAATTCATCTTTGTAGTCTTATCCTCCTGACTGACTTGTTGTTCAGTCACCTTCTTTGACATACTTGCTTCTACCATTTCCCCTTGTGTTGGTTGAATTCCAGCTTCCTCCAGTTGCTCCTCATACAAGAATTTTCCTTCATCTCCTACTGCATGCCTCGACACTGCAGTCATCATCTGTTCAGCTCCCTGGCTGAAATTTTTGAGCAATTCCTCTGAATTCTCTTCTGCTAACATCTTCATGACTGTCTACTCATGGCAGTCATCTATTGGCTTTGGATGGTTCAACCAATCCTCCAACATTTATAACTCCTTCTCCCATGGAGTGAGCATTTGATCTTCATGCTCTTCTTCTCCTGTCAGCTTTAGTGTTGCAGGTGTCTTTGTTTCAGCTACCTGGTTGAAATCTTTGAGAAATTCTTTTGAATTCTCATCTTCTTCTCCTTCTACTAGGGTATCTCCTGATGTCTGCCCCAATTCTTCTTTCGTGACAGTTTCTGTTGGAAATTCTTCTTATCCTACTGCACCTTCATCCTGTACATCGGCCTCCACTCGGCTGCTTGGTATGAATACTCTTATCCCTCCAATCATCAGAACACTCTTCTGATCTTCCTTCTCTGTTAGCTCCTCTCGCTGATTCAAACTCACCTCTGAGTTCATGCTATGATACCAAAATTTGACACAGACCCCCGACCCTCTGGCTATGATCCACACAGGATCATTCTAAATTTTCCTCGAGCTGAAGCGACTCCCTCAGATCCCTATTGGAACCTCAAGAATCTTATCCGCAGGTCCTTCATGAAAACCCGCCCTGTGCAACTTAACACCATGCACGATCCTTATGTCTCCATGCGACCACAACCAAGCCTTAGCACAATCACCTTTCACAACTCGAGAGTTCGTGAGTCGATGACGCTCCCTCCTCACTAGTACTTGCTACATATAACTGTAGGCTAGGCTAAACACTTGAACTACTCACAAATCATGACTTGGCAAGATGGAGTGGTGAGCCCTCATGCTCCTCCTTTGCAAATCCCTGAAACTCGATAAGTCAACAATGGGTTGACTCCTTCCCAAGTGACGTGTGTCCACCACCTGTCACCCGCTTCCACTTTTCTCTGGGCGCTTGTTGTTACGCCACCTGTCAACCACGTGAACCCACCTAACGGATGTGCCATGGGTTCATACGAGCCCTCGTCTCTTGGAACTTCATGACTTTGTAGTCAAAAAGAGATTATTTCAACCCCCAAATCCCCGATACATAATACCCTGTGGAAGTTCTGATCCAATGGTTCTCCCGTGGCTTGGATCCAACGGTCTGGATCTCCTTCCCTGCTCCACGCAACTCGATACTTCGCGAAACCAATAATTTGGTCTGGCTTCCAAAATCACAAACCTCGAATTCGCGAAATGATCCAACGACGTGGGTTGAAACGAGATCAACGACTCATATTGACCCTTGAATCCTGGGTGATGGGTTTTACTGGCCTCTAACCACCTTTCCACTCTGCAATATCCAAGGACTCTTGAAACTTCGACACTTCCTTCATGAAGGCCTCTCATCATCCATATGGCTCCTTTCCTAGGGTGCTTCTAAGCACTTAAATCCCTCTCAACTTGGTGCGATCCTATGGCTCATGGGCCTCCACACTCCAGACCTAACGGTAACTGTAGCTCCTCCTTGATCATGTGCTTCTTCCTTCCCCTTGGAAGATTTTCAAAGTTTCAAAGGCCTCAACTTTTGCTTCCTCTACGAGATCGATCTGACTTTGATGAACTCGCTTGCATTCTAGGAATGTTGTCCCTCCTAAGCTCCTCATGCTTTGAACCCTCCAAAGGGTTTTCTTGGCCTCTGTGAGTCCTTGCAGGGTCCTTGCACGCAATTGTGCTATCTCTTCTGAGATTATATGTGGCTCTAACCTCAAAGTGTCTCTGTCCCTTTCTCTCCTTGAAGGGATGGAAGTCCCGTCTTCTTCAACTTCCTGCTCAATCATGCTTTGTTGAGCCTACAGGGTATTCAGTAACCCTCTGAGTGTCTTTCTGTGACACTTCTTTTATCTCAGAACTCGAACAAGAGTTCCTTCTGTGCACACTTTTTCCAACTCAATGCCCACCTGGTAGAGTTCTCTAGAATCCTTAGTGACTCTGTCTTCTCACCGAACTCAAAATAGATTTCTCCTCAATGCATCCTATGCATTTTCTCAATGCCCTCCTGGTAGAGCCTTTACAGAATTCTCAACAATTCTGCTTCTCCTCTCTATGCTCTCCTCTGCACAGTTTCTCCTTCAAGGTGTTCAGCAACCTTGAGGCTTCATCTTTGAGTCAATGACTTCAGCTGGTGTGCCCTCCTAGCACGTCTTTGTTTGAAATTCCACAAAATTCAAAAGTGCACTCCTTGCACTAGCTTATAGAGACCACAATACTCTATCATGCACTCTTGCATAAAGCCATAAAGAACCCAAACCTGAAAATCAAAGAACTCAACAGACAATGACTCCTGTCTGTAACAATGTGAAGAGTGGACTGCAACAGAGTCCTGACTTCTTCTCTTCTCCCTGTTTTCACTATTCTTCTCTGCCTCTCTACTCTAGTGAAAACAAAAGAAGATTTTTTTGCAAAAGGGGGCTCCTCGAGCACTTCCCTCCATCCTAACCAACTCTCATTAATTACAATGAATTACATTGAATGGGCCATCTAATCTGAATTGGATCTATATCCCCATAAACCTATCAGCCATTAAGGTGACCTCACTACAACATGCTCGAAGTCATGGCTTCAGCTCTACTATCCTTACAAACATTTAATACATTAAATTCAAATTTAAAATTTGAAAGTGAGATGGTTGTGCCTCTCCTCTCCATTGAACGCGTGATGGGTGTGTTGGTTAGCTGGCGCTTGATGATGTTGGAGCGATGCTCCTGCATCACCAATTGTTATTGCATAACCATGTATGAATTTACTCGGTTTGGATTTTATGCCCCCAAACCAAATTGACCACATGTCCCTAAATGGATTGAGGAGGCGAGTTGAAACTCGTGATAAAACTCAAACTGGGACTCAGATGCACAAAATTTTAGTTTCATTGGATTAAGAGTGTTGGGCTTCAGCTAGTGGGGCCCCTACGCTATCATTTCGTCATCTGAAAAACCATTTGTTGCAGTATCTCCAACACTAGGGTTTTGGTCAATGAGACATAGTGCAATTTCTGAAGATGAGGTCGATTTTCAAGAACACTTTGTTGGGTGTTGTTTTCTAGTGTAGTCACATGGGCCTTGGCCAAACAGACTTGCATGAGCTTGTGAAACTCCGTTATGATGCTCAGTTTGGATTTTATGCCCTCAAACGAAATTGGCCACATGTCCTTGAATGGCTTGAGGAGGCGAGTTGTAACTATCGATAAAACTCAAACTAGGAATCAAATGCATGAACCATCAGTTGCATTGGATCTAAAGAACCTAGTTTCAACTATTGGGGCTCTTACACTATCATTCCATCGACCAAAAAACAATTTTTTGGAGTATCTCCAACACTAGGGTTTTGGTCAATGAGGCATAGTGCAATTTCTAAAGAGGAGGTCGATTTTCAAAAACACTATGTCGGGTCATTTTTTCTAGTGTAGTCATCTGGGCCTTGGCCAAATAGACTCACAGGAGCTTACAGAAGTCTGCTATGCTACTTGGTTTGGATTTCATGCCCCCAGACCAAATTGATGACATGCCCCTAAATGGTTTGAGGAGGTGAGTTGCAACTCGTGATAAAACTCAAACTGTGACTCAGATGAACGAACTATCAGTTGCATTGAATTAAGAGCACTGGGATCCATCTATTGGGGCCCCTATGCTATCATTTCGTCGACTAAAAAACCATTTGTTACAGTATCTCCAGCACTAGGGTTTTCGTCAATGAGGCATAGTGCAATTTCTAAAGATGAGGTCAATTTTGAAGAACACTCTATCGGACATTTTTTTCTAGTGTAGTTGCATTGGCCTTTTCCAAATAGACTTGAGAGAGCTTGCAAAACTCCATTATGCTGCTCGATTTGGATTTTATGCCCCCAAACAAAATTCACCACATTTCCTTGAATGGCTTGAGGAGGCGAGTTGAAACTATTGATAAAAATCAAACCATGAATTAGATGCATGAACCGTCAGTTGCATTGGATCTGAAGCACCTGGTTTCAACTATTGGGGATCTTATGCTATCATTATGTCGACTGGAAAACAATTTGTTGGAGTATCTCCAACAATAGGGTTTTGGTCAATGAGGCATAGTGCAATTTCTAAAGAGGAGGTCGATTTTCAAAAACACTATGTCGGGTATTTTTTGCTAGTGTATTCATGTGGGCCTTGGCCAAATAGACTTGCGAGAGCTTACAAAAGTCCATTATGCTACTCAATTTGGATTTTATGGCCCTGGGCCAAATTGACCACATGTCCCTAAATGGCTTGAGGAGGCGAGTTCCAACTCGTGATAAAAGTCAAACTGGGACTTAGATACACAAAATGTTAGTTGCATTGGATTAAGAGCATTGGGATTCAACAAGTGGGGCCCCTACGCTAATATTTCGTCGACTGAAAAACCATTTGTTGCAGTATCTCTGACACTAGGGTTTTGGTTAATGAGGCATAGTGCAATTTCTGAAGATGAGGTTGATTTTCAAGAACACTCTGTCGGGCATTTGTTTCTAGTGTAGTTGCATGGGCCTTGGACAAACAGACTTGTGGGAGCTTGCGAACTCCCTTATGCTAATCGGTTTGGATTTCATTCCCCCGAATGACATTGGCCACATGTCCTTGAATGGCTTGAGGAGGTGAGTTACAAATATCGATAAAACTCAAACCAGGACTCAGATGCATGAACCGTTAGTTGCATTGGATCTGAAGCATCTTTCAACTATTGGGGCTCCTACACTATCATTTCGTCGTCCAGAAAACAATTTTTTGGAGTATCTCCAACACTAGGGTTTTGGTCAATGAGACATAGTGCAATTTCTGAAGAGGAGATTGATTTTAAAAAACACTATGTCGGGTATTTTTTCTAGTGTATTCATGTGGGCCTTGGCCAAATAGACTTACAGGATCTTAGGAAAGTCCGTTATGCTACTCGATTTGGATTTTATGCCCCCGGACCAAATTGACCACATGTCCCTAAATGTCTTGAGGAGGTGAGTTGAAACTCATTATAAAACTCAAACTGGGACTCAAATGCACGAATTGTCAGTTGCATTGGATTAAGAGCACTAGGCTTCAACTAGTAGGGCCCCTGTGCTATCATTTCTTCAACTAAAAAACAATTTGTTGCAGTATATTTGGCACTAGGGTTTTGGTCAATGAGGCATAGTGCAATTTCTGAAGATGAGGTCAATTTTCAAGAACAATCTATCGGGCATTTTTTTCTAGTGTAGTCACATCAGCCTTTTCCAAACAGACTTGTGGGATCTTGAAAAACTCCATTATGCTGCTCGGTTTGGATTTTATGCCCCCAAACAAAATTGGCCACATGTCCTTGACTGGCTTGAGGAGGCGAGTTGAAACTATTGATAAAACTCAAAAAAAGACTCGGATGCATGAACCGTCGGTTGTATTAGATCCAAAGCACCTTGTTTCAACTATTGGGGATCCTATTCTATCATTCTGTTGACTGGAAAACAATTTGTTGGAGTATCTCCAACACTAGGGTTTTGGTCAATGAGGCATAGTGCAATTTCTTAAGAGGAGGTCGATTTTCAAAAACACTATGTGGGGTCTTTTTTTCTAGTGTAATTATGTGGGCCTTGGCCAAATATAATTGAGGGAGATTACAAAAGTCTATTATGCTGCTCGGTTTGGATTTTATGCCCCAAGACCAAATTGACCACATGTCCCTAAATTGCTTGAGGAGACGAGTTGAAACTCATGCTAAAACTCAAGCTGGGACTCAGTGTTATTGAATAAATCGGTAGGTGTAAACACTAATAGATCTCCCTAGATCCACCTGGATCTAGAACAAAACAGGACATGACACGACTCTTTCCCTAAGTTGTAGTCATTGAATCTACTAATAAGAAGGAATGAGTGACATACCTTTATATCTCTTCCTTAGGTCTCTGTTGTTCCCGCTTCGCTCCGGTGCTCTTGTGAAATCAGGTCCAAGACAACACAAACCAACCAAAGTGAAGATAACAAAGTATATTCAATGTCAACATATGCATATGATCAAGGAGTTATGCAATAAAATAAGAGAGATTTTATGGGAAAGGGACATGCCGCTGTATTATATTAAATGAAAGTAGAAGATACAACCGAATCACCTTGATGTCATAAGCTTCCTTTCAGTGACCCTTGGTTCCAACACACACACTTTCTCTATCTTTGCATGAAGAAGGTCTGATACAACTTGATAGACCAAAAAGAGTCTCCAAGCTTCTATCCAAGCAGGGTTCTTCACACAATTCTTTCACCAATTCTTCATTAAATCTTGCTTAATCTTTGCCATGAGAAACCTTTCAATATATAGGAGAAGGAGATATGGTTACATGGATGAGGATGATCCCACTAAATCTAAGAAGTTATTAGGATGATAACCATGCGAATGCCAACTCATTTTCTAGAAGATCCCCTTCTAGAACCTTCATGACCTCTTCTCCTTTTCAAGCGTAAAAACATGTTCACACCCTATCTATAGAGCAAACTATGAACAATTCGCACCCCAAGTGTAGGTTTCCTGTGAGAATGAAGGATTTTCGCACCCTGTAATATAGGTAGCCTATGAACTCATCTTAAAAATGTGTTTTTGGAAGAAGACAACAATAACTTTTCTCAGGCAAAAGTCCTTGTGGGAGCCTGAGTACATCACTAGTAGATACATCACTAGAGTGACCAAAATCATGTGTAACAGAATGCCCCCCAAAGTATGAGGCCAGAACTTGTGACAGCCGAAATACTTTGTAAATTGCGTGTGTGTGTCGGAAAGCAAGGAGCTCACCTAATTGGAAACTTGTAAACAACTAAGCATCTGTAGAATATAATACCAGTTCTAAGGTAGGAATTCCCATACTCAGATCACAAATGAATGGAATCATAAACGTATTTCATGGACACCAATCATACATCGTGGATCCATGTCGTCAAAATGCTACATAGCCACCAGGAATACACTGTGGATTTATGTGAGAAGACTTGAATAATGACATAGCCATGAGACATACAAAGTGGATCTATGTGCCGATACAAACCATACATACTCCATCACAGCCTGGATAAAAAAGATGAGACCCAGGGTCTTCAATCTCGTCACTTGAAAGTACGAATCTAGCCACGTGATTACATATGTTGAAGTTGAACATGGTAGAAACCACTTGATTACCAGTCATTGATGAGAACCATTAAAAAGTGAGAGGGAAATCACCATTGATGTCAATGACTCCCAAGGTACCAAAGTACAATCCGAATGAATGCAAAAAAATGAGCTGAAGTCGAGCACTCGGCGGAATCTCTCGATCAAGGATCAATGATGTGAAACCCCTGTCGAAAGCGAAGAGACCTTCCATTAAGGCATGAAGGTTCCAAGGTACTAAATGATTTCTAAGTCTTATTTCCGGATAATGAGTTGGAGTCGATGGAACAAGGGACCTCTTTATTTTTACGCAAGCTTGAGGAGGATAACATATGCTTTTTGATGTAAGCTCATCTTTTGGATGAGTCCCTCGGAGTATGTTTAACGAACACTAAGAAGGAATGGTTCGATCCCATATGGGCCTTTTGATGTTTGTTTTACAAGTCCAAAGAAAGAAAACTCGGGGGTTTTTCATTTTTTGAGAGTCTAAAAAACACTTAAAGAGAACTCTCCTAGTTCCTTTTTCGTAAATAAGTTCGACGAGACCAAAAAAGTGATAAACTATCGCCCGTCGAATGTTTTCTTTAGATACTTTAATGAGCGTAAAGAGAACAAGATCGCTTGGCAATCTTTTTGTTTTTATGGAGTTTGAAAATAACTTAAAGGATACTCCCTTAGGTTCGTCGTTTTCGTGTTACCATGACGAGTACAAAAAGATGAGAAAAAGTATACTCAGTTATGTTCTCATATATTTTTTAGCGCAAGAACGAACAAAGACTAAGCTCGAGGTTTTTTCTACAAAAACCCTAAAAAAGTAGTTATACACGCGACAAAAAGAAAAAACACCCGTACCCCCTCGTTCGGACTCCGAAGTTTCTCTATCTGCAAAAACCATACTCACAAAGCTATTAGGGCATTAGGTTTTATAAGAAAAATAATATAAAAAATCAATAAAAATAGTAAAAAGTGAATAAATATGGAAAAAAAGGGATTTTTACCATTTCATTGTGATTTTGCCAAAAACTTGTCCAACATACCTCATTTTCCACCAAATTTCTTTGCTCGATCGCGGGAGGCACAAGTGATCATTTGGCGAACCATTTCAGCTAACGAGGTAAGCTCTTGATCCTTTAACCTTTCCATGGTTTAGTTTTGGTTTTTATTGGCAATTTTTTGAGTTTTAAGTCCATTTTAGGGTCAACCATATGCTCAAGCATTCTCGCAGGTGGGCCTTGCGGGACCTGCAAGAATCTAATATTATCGTAGGTGGCCTTTAGGGAATCTGCAAGAATCTCGCACTGTGCCAAAGGCTCACCTGCGAGGGCTGAAACATGGATTTTAAAGTTTGGTTTTGCTAAATAAAAAATATGCAAGAGTTTAAAACAAGTTGTTGACTCTTCTCTCATGGCTCTTTTGCAGGTGTTTGACCATCACAATGTTGGAGTGGAGAGAAAGAGAACATGAGGAGTATGATTCCATTATCGAGAATGACCCAGGTACAGTTTCTGCCCTTCGGGATTGTGGGCTCTTGAAATTCTTCAGGATTCCGGGCATGAGAGCCCAACTCAAATTGTTGGAATACTTAGTCCATATGTGGGATGTGGACCAACATTTATTTCATGTGGGAGTCCATACGCTGACCCTAGATATCGAGGATATCTATTTTCTAATGGGGTTGTCACGACATGGATACCATGCTACTTTGACCAATGGATGAGGTGAAAGACTCCCTATGAGTGAGTATTGTCGCCAATATTGTGTTCTTGAGGAAGAGAGAAGCAAGGGTAAGGTTGTCATTTGGGGGGTCCAAGACTTGACCCTACGGACCATGTTGTTTACTATTTCACACATGGCTAGGAGTGTGGCTCCGCACATGGCTCTCCAGAGCTATTTCCAATACGCCATAGAGTGCACAGAGCCTCGGGTCTTCAACTGGTCGGATGCAGTTCTCCACAGTATGAAAAGACAATTGACAAAGTGAAGAAAGGGTGACTTGAATCAGTTTGGGTACGGATCACTTTTGGTTTCCTTCTTCATCGATAGGGTCCCACTACTGTGATTACAGGTTGATTGGGGTTTACCCGCCCCACAGGATCGGAGGATGCTGAGGTGGTGCAACCTCATGGCTTGACACGTAGCAGGTCCCATAATCAAGTATAATGATTCATTTTTTGGCTAGTTGCGGCCCCAGATGCTGATGATTGACGACTACACATACACTGGTTTGGATTTCCGAGGGGATCCGAATTTGGCCCTACTTAAGGATGATCAGTGGGGTGACCTAGGTAAGAAGTACACATTTTGTTATTTTTAAATGTTTTTGCAATTTTTATCATATGAAATGTTTTTGTGTTTATCCAAGAACTAATCAAAAATTTCTTTTTTGATGACACGGATGTGGGGCCATATCGACCTCCAGGAACGTCTCCTATTCAATGGAAACTAGAAGTGGCTCCAGTGGCGAGATGGGATGCCAAAGAGTACGAAGCAGTGGAGTAGAACTTGGAGGGGTTGATCGCGGACGTCCCAGATATTGCTATTGGGGAGATTCTGATACGTTATCAGCGCCATACTATGGGCGTGTCCGAGTCTCTCAGTCGAATTCTTTGTAGGGTAGCTCAAGAAGTTGTGTGTTATCATGAGTGTCATCTGTGACGCTATTTTGTAGAAGCTATGGGATTTGTATTTTTGAGATTTTGGTCCTTGGACATAAACTTTTTGTAAAAACTTTTGATCGTTATATACATATATACGGATTTTACCGGCTTATTTTGTGTTGTGTGATTGCTTTATAAATGGCCCAAATGTTTGTTTAACACATAGTTAGCTAATGCATTAGTCAATGTATTTAGACATCTAGGAATGTGTTGATACTCAATATAATCAAAATAACGTTCCAAGAGGCGAATTCGTAAATATACCCGTAATAAAGTAGGACTTCAGATAGCATAGATGTTACTTAACTGTAGTACTACTAGCTGCGAATCAAGTCATATAACCAGGTGGTGGATGCCAAGAGAAATAGTATCAATCAAAAATTTGATGGCGGCGCTATATTCTGCAATATTATTGGTCGCACGACCAAGGCACACACCTTGTAGACTGATAAGTTTGTTTGTAGGGGCATAAATTGCTCATGCAGCAGAAGCAAGGTTTTGAGTACTACGAATAGCGCCATTGGCGAAGCCAATGTGGGGTAGCAAAGACTCCGACATCTGGAAACCAGGCACACCGTAAGATAAGTGGTCGTGGGCAGAGACCAAATAACAAAAAAACATACTAAAGTAACACACAAAAGGTATGATACAATAAAATACAAGCACTCATGCACAGGTGATCTTAGGCATAGTACTTCTTTAAGTACAACCCATTTTTGGGTTCACTCAAAGGGATACCATCGTAGTCCACCAACTCCTAATATCCTTTCTCCCAAACTCGTCTGACGATATAAGGACCTCACCACATAGCTTCAAATTTTACGGCTCCTAGCATATCCCGATCTTGTTCGTAAAGGAGAACCAGATCACCTTCAAAGAAAATGTGTAGCCTGACATGTTTGTCGTATTGGGATTTGACGCATTTCTTCTGGGATTCTATAACTAGGGTGGCATCGTGACGGGTTTCGTCTAATTGCATGAGATACAACAAATGTTCTTCTTTGGCATAAGTGTTTGGGAGAAGTTTAACGACTAGTTTTAGGGAGGGTATCTCACATTTAATCGACAAGATGGCTTCTAGACCATAGATTAACTGGAATGGTGTAAACCTAGTAGCAGACTTAACAGATGTCCGGTAAGCCCATATTGCTAAAAACAACATCGTGTGCCAACTCATTTTGTGAATCCCTATCATCCATCGAAGCATGGTAATGAGGACCTTGTTTATTGCTTCAACTTATCCATTGGCTTGTGGGTAATAGGGTGTTGATTTTTCATGGCGAAGACCCAGCTTTTCAGCGAGTTCAGACATCATGAAGTTTATAAAGTGGCTACCGTGATCAGTAACGATAGCCTGAGGAACACCAAAATGAGCAATGATGTGATTGAATATGAATAATGCTGCAGTCTTTTCGGTATTGTCGAATGTTGGCATCACCTCAGCCCATTTCGTAAAATAATCTACGACTACAATAATGTATCCATGCCCCCCAACTGAGTGAGGGTGACATGTCATGAAATCGATACCCCATTTCGCAAAAGGACCAACGGAGACCACAGGGTGTAGAGGAGTGGGGTGTGATCGTATTTTATTGTTGTAGGTTTGGCAAGCGTGGCATTTTTGGACGACAATTATACAATCGTTTAATAAAGAAGGCCAAAAATACCCTGCCCATAAGATCTTCTGGGTAGTAGCATACCCAGACATGTGACCACTACAGGCTCCAGAATGGCAGTCATTCGGGGCTTTCTTGGCTTCGTCAAATGTGAGGCAATGTCGAAAAATGGATTCAATCCCATGACGATAAACAGTATCACCGAGGATAATATACTGACGCACTTGGTAGCGTATTTGATGGTGGTCAGTGCTAGACAAATTGGGTCGGAAATTCTGGGTTTGGATATATATGATGATATCCCCGTACCAAAGGTCATCGGAACTGATCAGGAAAAGGGATTCATTGGGTAGTGAATCTTCTGCTACATTTTCTGTCTCAGAGCAAGGAAGGTCACATATCAACTCGACAAACACCAATGATTTCTTGGACTTAGCTTGTTCAAATTCTAAGTCAAACTCCTGGAGTATTACAATCCATTTGGATTATTTTCCCCCTAGAAATTGACATGTAAGAATGTGTTGCATAGGGTTGTAGTTAGAAATCATTGTAGTTTTGCGTAAAATGATATAGTGTCGGAAACGTTGAATAGCTTGGACGGCTGCCAAGGCCAGTTTTTCAACATGTAAATACTTGGTTTTGGTATTCGTGAGACTCCGACTCAAGTAATAGATGACATGTTCTTCATGAGAATCATCCTCCTGGATGAGAACCATAGCGATGGTATAGTCTGAGGCTTCGAGGTAAAGGAAATAATACCGACTGTAATCAGATGGGAAGAGTAGAGGGGTACATGTCAAAGACAGTTTCAAAGCTTCAAAATCTTTGTTGGCAGTGGTGTTATAACTCTAATTTGCACCATACATGCTTACCTAGCATCAGGCTATCTCATATTCCTTCTTTGCTAAAACACTGTTGAACAACTCTTTAAAAAACCTCTTTTATAAGGGCCCACGCTCCCTACTCCATTACTGCACTCCTGTACATGCTAGCTGACCTAAAACAACCCGCGTGTACCTACAAAAGCACGAAAAAAGGAAATTTGTCGATGGAACACACAACTTTGGGTGAGTTAACTGAAACTCCCAGCCATGTATGGCCGAGGGTTCGTCCAAATACCTAGCTTCTTCTAGCCTATAAAAGAAGGGTTAGGGGTCCCATTTGGAAGAGGAGAATAATAGTAAAGAAACTCTACCCAATTGCACATTCCCATTGTCCCAACCCTTTAGCCATCCTGCTGCAAAGGGAGATATAGAGAAAAGGAGTTGGAGGACATTTGAAGAGGAGCCCAGGATCAGGTTCATGGAGCAGTGGCTGGTCTCAACATTGTAAGTTGATTCATTCAAGTTAATAATAAAGAAATGCTTTTCCCGTCGCACTATATGAGTTCTTCATAGTTTAGTGAATATATGTTTGAATCTCTAACCCATTAATCTGTAGAAAAAATGCGTGTAGAGTTTGTTGCTTGTTTTGTACGCAGGTTAGTCTTGGGAGGATAGCTGCTAACAAGCGATTAAGCGTGAAGAAGGATTGACATTGAATGTATGGAACAAGGTATGTTCGTTTAACCATGTATTTTCTTAAAAGAAATGGGGATTAGGTCTGGGGTGACAGTAGAAAGTAGGATTCTTTCAGTATTATCTGCATGCATAATATAACCCTAAATGCTATTCTGTAGGGGGATTTCCCACCACAACAGAATTGGCAACCATATTGGGGAAGTCTCTAGGGTTCCTGGGAATATTTTTAGGTATTTTTAAAAAGATTGGTTTTCTTTCCTTTTTTTTGAAGTTTCCGCAAAGTCTAAGCTAACAGAGATTCTGGTATTCCATACCATCTATCTCTATTTATTTTCTTGACTGTATTTTTTTTGAGACCCACAGAGGTACATGCGGCCTGAATAAGGTATGCACGCGTGTACCCGTGCCCTACTTTCTTACAGACCACGTGTAAATGCTAGCTGAAGAAGTAACAATAGCGTGTATGATTCCAGAAAGTTTTTGAGACAGTCATCCTCTTCCCTGTCAAAATTAGTCATTCTCAGGGGTTTTCTGGAACTCTTTCTAGTCTTGGTTGTTTGCCGTCTATAGCTTAGGGTTCATCTTAGATTGGTTTGTTTTACGAATTTTTCCTTACATTGTTTTCTTTTTTTCTCTTAAAGAAAGTGTCTAAGCCTTCAAGAGATCCTGGTTCTCAGTATCAGTGGTCTCTTCCTGGTTTGGATTGTCTGTTTTTATTTTTTTCAGAGTTTTAGAGATACACGCGGCCTGTATAAGGCCAGCACGCATGTACATGCCCTCTGGCTCTACACAACTCACGTGCACATGCTTGTTGTTGAATTGTCAACAGTGTGCTTGTGAAGGATAGTTTTTGTTGAGGGTGAGGCAGTCATCCTTTCCCTTGACAAGAGTTATATCTCTCAGGTTTTTCAAATCTCTGTCCTAGCAGTCAGTAGCTTAGGGTTGATCTCAGCCATAGCTTTTTTTTTTCATTTAAAAGTTTTCACCAAAATTTTCTTTAGGGTTTTTAGACAAGTGTGAGAGTCCTTTTTTAAGTTGCTAGTGTGTGATTTCTTGAAGTGATTCTTTGTGATTTGCGATTAGGCCAGAAGTTTTTTCTTGGTTTTTGACTTGTCGATATTTTTCCTTTTTGCTTTGTGAGCATTCAAATAAATAAAAAAAAATCTTTTTTCTTTGTTTGGTTGAAAAGTGTTGTTTTGCATAGGTAACCAGGGTAAAGTATTTGCTTTCATAAGTTCTTTATAGTTTACTTAGATAGTAAATAGCTCGTATTTGAGTGAAATCCTTCTTTGAGTTTGTCGTTCAAAAGATCTTAGAAATTTTTTTAGAAAAATTTGAAAAGTTGTTGAAAATTTGCGTTAAGTGAAGGTTTTTGTTTCCAGTTTTTTGTTCATTTTTACTTTTGTCTTTCAAACATCACTAGTTTCACTTTCATACCCTTTGACATAAGACAAGCCATAAAATTAACGCTAAATCTAAAATTCATTAGACTTTTATGTTTTTAGGGTTAACCAACTAGTTCAGGATTAGGGCCTTGGATTAGGTTGGAGAGGAAACTCTGGCCATTAAAATCAAACATTGGAGTCTAAGTTAGGGAGTGTCCAAGTCCAGTATTGTGAAAGTTATCCGGGACCCCCCTCTAACACAGGGGATAAACATGAGGTCATGTGCGGAAAGGTAGCGGAGATAACCCCTCCAAAGCTGGACCAATCATAGTGGAGAACACATAGAGAGGGCTTGTCTTGGGATTCCATCGATTGCATTTTCCACGGAGCTTCATGGGTCTCGAATCCATTCGAGGTCCTCAGTTGTCTTCTAGACCACTTTCTCTCGATACCCTTGACAGGTTTTAGGCTTGACACCTTGCTCATTGTGGTCTACCTGACTTTTGACTGTACCTGCCTGGTGACTGTTCACGCGCTGGAAACCTAGTTGCCTATGTTTTTTAGGGACATACACAGGTGACTGCGGGGGTATACCATAGTACCTAGGATAGACATCAGGCCATGCTTTGTAGAGTATACCAAAAGGTTGCTTCCGTGTTCGATTTTCACTTGCACCAGTAAGTTTCTCTAGTGTTGGTTGTTGTAACTGTTCTTCCAATTAATTTAGTGTTTCCTTGTCTTATCTTATAGGGAATTTTTTAGTGTGTGTTGTTTTTGAACAAATAGAATGCCCTAGAGTGTATTTGATATTCTCACACAATGGAGGATCATGATCTCTGCTGGTCACGAAGGCTTCTTGGCCTGCCACCGATTACACTAGAGCCACCCCCTCCACCACTAAGGCGAAAGCTATACCAACAAGGGTCTTTTGAAGTGACCGGGTCATAAGAAATTGTGCCCGACCAACATCCAGAGGAATCAACTGTTTTAGACTTTGGAGCGCCAGTTCTTGGTCCACCTGAAACCTCAACCACTGATCTTTTGGCACCCATCATCATACTGATTCACCCTTACGAGTGCCAGATAGTGTCGCATGCAGCAATGGAAACAAATGTTGTTACTCCTTCTGGGAATTATTCAATTCCCACTTTGGTTGTCACCATAGGAGAGTTTCCACCTCCTAACCCACCATCACCGGTCTGAGCCACCATGGTCTTAACCACCTCTACATCGCACAGTGGTCCGATCCCGTCTCTGGTGGTGGCCACAACCCCTTTCCAACCAAGTGCGATAGGCCCTCCATTCTCATATGGGATACCTAGTTCAGGTAAAAGTCCTATACTTTCCTACTCCACTTCACAGACTTTAGGTCTGGGGGCAGGGAGCTCTAACACCCCTCTGCAAGGAAACATGGGGGGCACTCCTACTCCTTTTAATGATTTCCCTTATGGGGGAGGTCATATACCTCCTTCCTCCCCTTCGTTCGGTGGCACACATCAACAATCCAACGAGCCACCTACACACCATAGTTTACTTGGAGTGGGGAGTCAAGGAACACCTTCACATAATATGCTAGTAGGTGCGACATCGTTTTCTTTTCTCGATGTGTTTGGTAACAATTCCTTTTCGTCATCTACTTTCCCAACTAGGGGCAACCCCAGTTTCAGACAACCTATTCCTATGCAGGGTACTATTCCTACACAGGGGGCACACCCAGGAAATTCTTCCACATTAGGGCCTTGGAATTCTTGGCAGGGATACGTTCCCTCGTCAGGAATGCCGATCTAAGGTAATTCTTTTCACAATCAATGGAACCCCAGACAAAGTACTATGCCTATCCCCATAGGACAGACATGGGGCAACCCTTCCCAAAGTCCTTCGAATGTAATGCATGCCCAACCATCTATGTATTATTTTGGAAATCATTCGATGATGTCTCCTCACACACAAAATACATACGCTGGCCATGGCCATGGTTTTTACCAGAACCCAGGCTAGTAGCTGAACTTTTCCTGGAAACCTGGTGTCAGTCAAACTCCAGGCCCCTTTTTTCCAAGTTATCACCAACAACCCAAACTACCCTTCTTGGCAACCTTGCATTTTCCAGACTTGACAAGGTTGTTGAATGACCCTATCTGTCATGATCCACATTGGCCTTCTATGCTGACGAAATTTCCTTTGGACATCCCAAAGTTCGAAGCCAAGCCTAACAAAGATCCAGGAGATCATGTGACTACCTTCCATATTTGGTGCTCATCTAACTTGTTGAAAGACGACTCTGTACAATTGTGATTGTTTCAATGTACTCTCATTGGGAGTGCCATGAAATGGTACATTGAGCTCAATCGCTCAAGATACTCTTCCTTCGGTGAACTTGCGATGGCTTTCCTAAACCATTTCTAGTTACTTGTGAGATACGACACTGGCACCGAATTGCTGGACAATTTCTCACAAACAAAAGCAGACCATATCTCTGATCACATTTGAGAATGGAGATGTCGAAAGAGTTTAATTAAGGTACCAGTCCCACCAACATTCCTACTTGAGTGGTTCCTTATGTCTTTGGTCCCACATTTATCCAAAGACTTTACAACGTCTGGAGTATTTTCCGAAGAAGATGCCATCATGAGATCTCAACAACTTGAGCTAATCTATTCTCAGTTTGGTTTATTATACGAGATCTTTCTAGATGCACCATGATTAATACTTGATAAAAATAGACAGAGAGTTGGACCACATGCCGATGGTATTGTTGGTTCAGCATAAACACAACCCATTGAGAAACTGACGAAGCAATTGCAACAGTTGTCTATATAACACACAGTGGCCAGCCAAACTACTTCTTTGGCTGCTCCCCCTACCAAAACGTCGGATGTACACATAGTGCAATCAACTAATCCAAAGGCCACCCAATAGCCTGAAGGAAAGAAAAAAAAATGAAAGAAGGGTAAGGGGGATAAGAAACCCACCGATAATGTTGGCAGGGGAAACACTGAGAAACAGAAGGCGAGGTATCCATGCAACTTGTGCGCGGAAGACCACCCGACCCATCTATGTCCTCAACTTACAGAAGCCCAAAAGTTTGTGATGTAGAAATAGCCTGCTATGTTAACCAATCCATTTCAACATGGGAAAAATCTAACCCAAGCCTCTGTAAGCACGGAAGGGGGTAGCCAAGGACCCTCTCTGTCTTCGAACAACCCCGCATCCGTGAATGTATATATGGTGAAGGGTGATGCTTTTATATCGACTAGAGCACATGACTGTAGTAAACCAAGCACTTCTGAGAAGGGAAAAGAAGCCAAACTCCCATCTCTTCCTCTACAGATTGAGAAGACGTTGGGTGAAACAATGACACGCATCCCCAAAGGCACGTTCAAAAAAGCTTCTCACAACCCAAATGCAAGGGCAGCCTGAAACTATTCTATGGTGGAAGATTTATCACAAACCCCTTGTGCAATGTCCACTTTGGAGGTCCTCCAAATCTTCCCTTCCCAGAGGAAAGCCTTTTTAACCTCTTTAGGATCTACTGAGACTTGTAATCTAGGTACAATCATACTGGATACAACCGACCTAAAACCTTGTCTACCTTACCACGTAGAATTTTAGATAGTAGTGACTTATCCCATGAAAACTTTTACTCGGAATATCTTCTGTACGGTGGTTGATGAGGGTGCCTCGACATGCGTTATGTCGTTGGCATGTTGGAAGGTCGTTGGCCAGCCTGTTTTGTCTCCGTCACCTACTCTTCTTACTGCTTTCGATGGTCATTCGTTCTGACCACATGGTATCATTCCCTCTTTCCCAGTGCAGTTAGGAGGGAAGACCGTGTATGTCGAGGTAGAGGTAGTCAATGCGCCCCTCGACTATAACCTCTTGTTAGGGAGGAGTTGGACTTATGCCATGCAAACTATGGTTGCTACATTTTTCTGGGTCTTATTGTTTCCACACGAGGGACGGATTGTGACCATAGATCAATTGTCTTTCTCCAGACCCAACCCTTGATTGCGGGCATCCACGGTCTCGATGATTGATAATCCTCAACCAGGCATGGTCAACGTAGGGGTTGGTTTGTGCCCATCTTTGATGGGTACCTTCGATTACCCGCCTCCTCAAGTCGATATCAGTTTTATATCTAATCACCATAAGGTTGAGATTTTTCAAGTTTCGTTGTTCCACACGACTCACTTCAATGATCTGTGGATACTTCCTTCCCCATCGGCCATGATGGATGGGACAGGGCATCCAGGCATGTCCATGCCCTTGTTCGTAGCTGAAGTAGCGTACTCTTTAGTCCAACAAACTTCAGCCAATACAGATCCAACTCCTGCACAAGAGTTCGATCAACTTCTAGAGCCTATTTGGGCTCAGGGTTCTCTCGCTAACACCGATTCATTAGACTTAGTCTTGCCCTCTGATGAAGCTGTAATTGAAGCAATGACTAGTCCAGACAAACCCTGGGAAGATCTTCATCACAGATCATACTTTCTCCCGAATTTAAGCAGAATCGAAGTTGGAGAATTCACCTTGACTATGACGGGAGATAGGTCTTGTTCTATTAATCCCTTATCTACACATGAGGTTTATGCAGAGGGTAATATGGAAACTATCTCTCCCGAAACCCTGGCATCATGGATAATGTTTTCATCGGAGCTGAATGCTCCCCCGAAGAGATTCAAATCTACATAGATCTTTTTAAAGAATTCCACAACGTTTTTCCTGGTCCTATGAGGAAATGCTAGGCATCGATCCAAAAATAGTTGAACACAAAATCACAACTTATCCAGATGCCAAGCCTGTCCAGCAGAAGCTTCGTCTAGTTAACCCCAAGAAAGTAGCAGCCACTAAGGTTGAGGTTGAGAAACTGCTAAAAGACGGTTTATCTATCCTATTCATTTGACCCAATGGGTGTCAAACCCCGTGTTGGTCATTAAAAAACAAGGCACAATTCATGTATGTACAAACTTCCGTGATTTGAACAAGGCCTGTCCCAAAGATAATTTTCTGACACCATTCATTGACTAGATAATTAATGAATGTGTGGGTTGCGAGGCCTTCTCTTTCATGGACGGTTTTTTGGGATATAACCAAATACAAATCAAACCCGAAGACCAACACAAAACAACATTCATCTATCCATGGGGTACATTCGTGTATCATAAGATGCCTTTTGGTCTCAAAAATGTTGTAGCCACCTTTTAGCGGGCCATGTCTTTTGCTTTCCATGACCTCAAGCATATAGTCGAGGCCTATTTAGATGATTTAGCATCTTGATCTCGCAAGAGAACGGATCATCCCACACACCTCTAACTTATCTTTGAGAGTTGTTGCTACTTCCGAATTCGCTTGAATCCAAACAAGTGAAGCTTTTGCGTAACATCAAGACGTGTGTTAGGTTTCATAGTGTCAACAATAGGGATCATGGTCGATCCTCTTAAGGTTGAGGTAATAATTCAGTTGCCCCCCCCACACACAATCCTTCAACTTCAGAGTCTACAGGGAAAGGAGAATTTTTTAAGACGCTTCATCGCTAACTATGCAGAGATCACCAAGGGATTTATGCACTTACTTAAGAAAGATGTTCCTTTTTATTGGGACGATGTTTCTCAATTCTCTTTCACTGCATTGAAACATGCACTCACAACTGCCCCTCTACTCCGACCACCTAACTATAACAATGATTTCTTGTTATATTTGGCTACAGCAGAGTCAACCATTGGCATGGTCTTAGTTTAGGAAGATGACTTGTTCTAAGAATATGTCATCTATTACCTGAGCCGAGGCCTCATAGGAACAGAACTCAATTATTCTCATATCGAAAAACTTGTGTTGGCAGCAGTCCATGCTATTCAACAATTTCTCCATTATGTTCTGTTTCACAAAACCACCATCATTGCTATCGTGAATCCATTTTAGTACATGTTGAAACGATGGGTAATAGGTGGAAAGATCAGTATATGGATAGTCGTCCTCCAGGAGTTTGACTTAGATTTCATTTCAACGAAATCCAAAAAGTCATTGGTCTTCGCAGAACTTATTTCGAAACTTTCGGTTGAGTCAGGTGATCTTGTGCCCGAAGAGTCGCCTATCAAAGGAGATATGTTTTTGATCACCTCTTCAGATCCTTGGTATGGAGATATACTTATCTATCTCCAGACTTTGAAGTTCCCCACCTCTGCTTCTCGTGATGAGCATCGATGCATACACCATCAGGCTAAGAATTATCTCATACTCGATGATACATTGTATCAGAGAGGTGTAGAATGCATCCTGCGCCGATGTCTCACTCACGAAGAAGCAGTTATTGTGCTTAATGATTTCCATACCGGAGCATGTGGTGATCATTTGTCTGGGTTGGAAATAGCCCAAAAGATTCTATGAGCAGGTTACTTCTAGCCGACACTTATCAAAGATTGTATCGAATCGGTCAAGAAGTGTCACCCGTGCCAAATATTCTCTCGGAAGATGAGGGCACATCCTGCTCCCATGTTTCCTGTCATCACAGTTGGTCCCTTCACCAAGTGGGGGATTTATTACACTACATGCAACCCTCCTTCAGCAAGGGGGCACCGCTATATCATCATAGTTGTAGACTACTTCACAAAGTGGGTTGAATCTATGCCAGCGTTTAAAGATGATGGAGAGACTGCAGCTCTCTTTTTATTCAACTAGATAATACCAAGGTTTGGTGTCCCAAGGGAGATTGTCACTGAACATGGCAGTCACTTTCAAAACCAGATGATGACCGAGTTAATGTCAAATCCTGGGTTACGGCAGGAACATTTTTCACCCTACTACCCCCAAGCAAATGGTCAGGTGGAAGCTGTGAACAAAACTCTTAAGACCATTCTACAGCGAACGATCAACTTAGCCAAGTCAAATTGGAATTTGATGTTAGACTTGACATTATGGGCTTACCGAACGTCTGTTAAGACTACAACCGGTTTCTCACCTTTCCAACTCGTTTATAGGCTGGAGGCAGTCTTTCCTATCGAATGTTAGATCTCGTCTCTAAAGTTGGAAGTACAATTATTTCCAGACACTTCTCCACTTGAAGAATGGTTAGTATACCTTGAGCAACTCAATGAGAAGCATCATGATGCATCTCTAGCCAACGAGACTCACAAACATAATTTCAAGTGTCAGTATGATAGGTCCGTTCGTCCTCGTATTTTCTCTGAAGGCGACCTTGTCCTGGTCTATGACCAAGATAAGGACCTCTTGGGGGCAGGAAAATTCAAACCCATGTGGTTCGGACCTTTCATCATAAAAGAGGTTTTAAAAAAGGGCACTTATCGTCTGGTTGACTTTGAAGGGAATGCTTTGGCAGAGCCTAGAAATGGGCTTTACCTCAAGAAGTAATACTCATAGGCAGGTCATCGTGGGTAACTTTTTGTAACATATGTATAGTCTTTGTACTATTACTTTCTAGTTTCTTTTAGTGTTATGGATGTGTCGTTGATGTTATCTTTTGTCACTGTGGAAAATGTCAAGTGATTCTGAGGTGTTCATTGGGTATGTAGACGGTGCTAGCTAGCACACTCAGAGGCTTTCCTCCACAACTTGGGTAGTCTTTACACCTCAAGGCCAGTTATTATCTTCCGGAGGTATATTCTTAGGTGACACCACAAACAATGTCACCGAGTATAGTGCAATTATTGAATTGCTTCATGACGCTTTGTCATTTGGTATCTCTCATCTCTGGGTCTATCTTGACGCTTAGTTGGTTGTGTCTCAGTTAAACAGAGTATATCGGGTTCATGATCTGACTTTACACCGATGATTCCTTAGGGTACGTCTCTTAGAACAAAACTTTGATTATATTACATATTTTCATGTTCCTAGGAGATTAAACCAAGTTACAGATACTCTATCTAATCAAATTTTAGATTGGCATCTTGCACACATATGAAATAAAATTCACATAAAGATGTAAATAAATTTTTTGCACACATGATCCATAAGACAAAAAAGACATAAAAATCCATATATAATATCATAAAGTAACCAGAGTATACAGATGGACGCAAGCGCCTCAAAAATATGACCAATAACGAGTCACGGGTCTTATTCCCTCAAACAATATATACAAGTAGTGCTCGTGGCACGTGAAATGTTTGACTAAGGTCAGGGCCTGTGGGCCCTGTTATACTGATCTATAGCATCGGCTAAATGCCGAAAAAATTGGACCCACGTCTGTGGTTCCCCCACTACATGAGGCTACATAGATGGTGGCAGGTCCTCAATCTCTACCATAGGGACTGTGTGAGTGAACGCAATAAATTTCCGCTCGACTCGTCTCAATACCCTCTCAGCCTCCTCGGCTGGAAGATCTCCTACTACTGTTGGTCCCCCTGCGGCGACAAGTGTGGTTCCTGGCCGAGGACGACGCTTGTTCTTTGCATAGTCAGTGAGTCACATTGGTCTGAAATCTACACACAATGAACACATATCCGTCAAATACTCTGGTATAACAAAAAAAAATGATATATATAAAAAAAACAACATAAAAATTACATATGTTTTAAAAAAAAAAACAATGATGGAAACTTACCCATCTCTCCTCGCTCCTCACCAGGATGTAATAGTATCTCAGGATCCCTCAAAAAATCAATCCTTGCATAAGGATAATCCTCGATAACTGGGATCTTCCGTGATAGCCAGGAAAATAAATCATCATCGAAGGAATCATTAGTCCTTCCACCACCCTGTCATGGAAACAATACTGCCCATGAACACATAGCAGGAAGAGAGGCCTAATGTCCTCGTACCACTACTCAAGGACTAAAACTTGGAACTCTCTCAAAGAAGAATGAGCACAGAATGGTCCCGAACCCAAAGTTCCTCTGTGTTCGCAAATGACAATCTGTCAACTACCTCTTCATACACTCAAGCAATGTGGTACTCCAATAAAAAAATTGTGCATTTAAGCACTGGACTGCACAGTTCATCTGTGCACGGGACGCCTGATGTAGATCCGCAGAACCAGTGATTCACCCAATAAGAAACACTATCGCCTATAGAGATAAGTCAATAATCTTTCTTATGGGCACCTATGAGCTCGAGCGGTCTGTATCAGTCTCACAACAAAGACCTATCAATTTCTCTATGTTATGCGGCCCCAAAGGAAAAGTCTAGAAATTGACTAGTTCCCCTCTCCAGGAGAGGCCAGTTAAAAAGTAAATGTCCTTGGTCGTGGGCACTAGTGACTGCCCCTCTAACATGAATGCTTCTACATCTGAATGCCAGTAGTCAACAAAGGCATTCAGCAGCCTAGGTTGTGCCGCATAAAAGGACATAAGAAAAACTTGAGCAACCCACATTGCATCAAGGTAGCCACAGCATTGGGGTCTTCCCCAACCAACTCACTAACCTCTTCATGCTCTCTTTCTCTCCAGTGGACATACATCCTGCAAAACACCAAGGTTCAAGAGAGTTAACCCTTGTTTTTTAAGCCTTTTTCATTCAATAAGGGGGTCCACGTGGGCTGTAATAGTGACAGTCGCGTGTACACGCATGCAAAGTTTACTCTGCCTGACTGTACACGTGGCCTATCCTGAGACAACCCGCGTGGACCTAGGGCCGACCTTTTGAAGGTTGACACCGCCCCAAAAAATGAAACCTAAAGAAAAAATAAAGACTTAAAATGAAAGATAAGAGAGTTTGTACTTACTTGGTCCAAACAGATGGTCGTTTTGTCCACTGTAGCTCCTAGAATCACCACTTTTATCAAAAGGGGTTTTTTGGCTCCAGAGTCAATTTCCAAATAAACAATGGTGATAATGAGCTGTCAACTTCTATTTATAGACTTTTTGGCCTCTTTTTGTCAGTTTTTTGGCCCCTCGTATCATGTTTTTCAAACCAAAAACCATTTAGAGTGATTCATGAGTTGCATGGGAGGGATATGATTTGGTATCGGGACAGGGTTTTGGAGTTTTGGGTAATTTTCGACGGTCCGTGAATTTTTTTTTTCCGAGGATTAACTTAAACATGTGGGTTAGGTTTCTACCCTGACTTTTGTATCTCGTTGTCTTTTTCCTTTACCATAGGATCAATCCCATTAGGTTGTGACACATAACCATCATAACTTCTTTAGAAGTGTCACGAATTGGTGGTAGATCTTACCGAAACATGGATGCCCTAGGTAGATCCTGGTTGCATTATGGTATCCATGTTGTCTCTAATCATTGTAGGCTCGGGAGTCCTTGTTGTTTCTCCTGATTACAAGTTTGAGCCTCATTTGCATGATTCCTTTTCACTCTTGACCTCACCCTCGGGACTCCTAAAAGATATAACGGGTCTTCTTTTAAGCCCTTTTCAGACCCTCTAAACATGAAAATTTTGTTGAGCGATCTTGTGGCCTTTCACGCTCGTTAAATTGAAATTTGAAGTCATGTATGTCCAGCGGTAGTTTACCCCTTTTTTTCGGTCCAGACGGTCAACTGTATGAACAAAGGTATACCCTATGGAACTTCAATTCTCTAGAAGAGTACCCTCAAGTATAATTTTACCCCTTTTTCAGGTCTGAGGGACTAAACTTACGAAAAAGGAACCCCCTCAGAGTCCATAGTTAAGCTCTTTTCAGACTCCCTAAAATTGAAAAGATCGTCGAGTGACCTTATTCTTTCACACTCATTAAACTGGTCCAGAAGAATATTCCTGACGGAGTCCATAGTTAATCTTTTTTCAGACTCTTTAAAAATGAAAAAATGGTTGAGTGATCTCGTCTTTCTCACACTCGTTAAAATGGTTTTGAATAGACATCTTGTCGGTGCTAGTTTACCCCTTTTTCGAACTGACTAGACTATCTTCGAAAAAGGTACCCCAATGGAGTTTCCTTTTATGTTTTTTCAGACTCTCTAAATATGAAAAACCACTGAGCTTACCTTCTTTGGGCTCATTAAACTTACATTGAAGGACGTTACCATTGTATGTTTTGTTAACCACATTTGCATACCTTATACACCAGCCTTATAGCACTTTGCTTCTGCGACTTAACACCCTTGGCTCCCGGATGATTTTTCCCAAGTATCATTATTCTGAACATCAGTATTGTCCTTGCGCCTTGAACTTGTATGTTTGTAACACTCGTTCCTCCATTGTAACGTAACATTCCTTTATTCTTTTTACCAAAATCATTGAAAAAGACAAAAAAATCAAATATACCCCAAAAAGAGGAAGGGAAAAGTATTTTCTTTATTAGCAGCATAATGAGTCACCCTTGGATAAAGCACATTTGTCCGTTTGTTCATCAAACCCTGGGATGTAATACGGCTTTAGGAATATTTTCTCGCTACATAGAGTTGTTTCCTCCTCCATTTGGTATTTCTTCCAAACATATGGAGAGTTTGCGTTGCCTCCTGCCTCGTAAAATTATGTCAATGCCATGCTGCCTAAGTCTCATCATTTGTCGTGCTATTGTCCAAGGGAAGTTTCTACCAAGCCTGAGTCAGCCCCTTTGCAGTTTGTCTCTTACCCTCATACCCAACCATCCTGAACATCCAATCAAGTCTTTGTTTGAAATCAATTGATCCGAATTATTTTCGGCACGAAATGAGAGTGGAGATATAACACATAAATATTTAGAGATATTGTAAGAGAGACAACAATATAATAGAGATATAGCGTAAATAAAACAAGAGTCACAGATATACAGTAATACATAATTTCTATTAACGAAATAAATGTATAGAGACTGTAAAATGCAGAGTGAAAGACTCGCTAGAATGGTGGTAGCTTATCTCTGAGAAGAGATGTGATGGCTACTCACATCCGTGAGAAGATGATTAGAATGAGGCTATGAAGGCCTTTTTTACAATAAGAAAGAATGACAAAACCCCTAGACATCCAAAAACCTAACCCTGGGAGATGAAGCGCCAAAAGTCATGTGGGCCCCGTTTGGGTAGGTTGGTGCATCAACTTCCCAGGGTCGTAACTTTTGCATACGATCTCCGTTTTAGGTGTATGATAGCTCGTTGGAAAGATATATCCGAGGAATACAACTTTTGGATGAGAAAAATTGATCTACAATGCATGTTTCTCCCCTTTTTCTCAAAAAACATCGTTTGGGGCCTCAAAATGGCCCCGAAAATTAAAAACTGTTAAAAATAGTAAATTACCAAAATTGCCAGAAACATGTTTTGGGCCAGTTGGAGAAGGTGGGTGGCCACTGATATCCACCTGGATTAATCTTCCCTCCTTAGGAAGTAATGGTCTCCATTGTGTTGAGTTCCCGGGGAAGAGGGGAAAGTGATTGTTGAATCTTAATCTCGATGATATGCTTGCCTTGCTGGAGAAGTGGCATTTCTTAGCTTGTTGAAGGCTATCACAAACCTTTGAATGGAAGGTTTGGACCTTTTTAACCAGTTTGGATATTTTAGATGATTGTGTGCAGAAGGAATCTTTTTGCTTTGCTACAACCTTGTCAACCTACTTCTGGTGGATAGAAGGTGCTTGGGCCGAGGATGTAGTGGTTGCAGTATCCTTTTGTTCCCCTTTTGAATAGATTGTGGAGAAGATGAATTTTGTAGTATGAGATACTACCTTGAGGCACTGTTTAGGTGGGGCAGTAATTGGAACTACCTCTGGTATCCTGTAGAGATGACCCCCCAAAGTAACAATGACACTACGGGGTCGAGACTCATAGATAGAATGGTGTTTCCACATATATGGTTGGCCCAAGAGAACATCACAAACATCCAGTGGGGTAGAATCACATAATACCTCATCCTTGAAGGGTTGGATGATGTATGACAATCGACACTATTGGCTGACACGAAGATATCGTCCTTGGTGAAGCCACCTGATGTTGTATGGTTGTGGGTGTGGTGTTTTCGACAATCCCAACTGTTTGATGACCTCTGCTGAGATGAGGTTCTTCTCGCTTCCGCTATCAACAATAAAATGCAGCGGGGTCCCCTTCACCCACATCTGTGAATGAAAAAGGCGTTCCCCCTCTTCTGGATCTGTTGGTTCTTCTGGTTGAATTGTTGTGGTTGCGACAATAGCAGTGGGGTCTGCATCGATGATCTGTCTTTTACCAGTATTTTTAGAATCAGGGTTCAGCTCCTTGTCTTTGATCTCGGCCACCAATGACTGTTTTGAGCGACATTCATCAGTGTTGTGCCAGGGGATTTTGTGGAAATCGCACCATTTTCTGGTGTCCTTCTTTGTCTTCCCGTGACCCTTCTTTTCTTGTGGCTTGGAATGGCTTTCGGGAGACTGTTTATTAGGGTTGTCTTTGTCATACTTTCGTTATTGTGGATTTGTAGACCTAAACTCTCATTTGTTCTGGTGCTTAAATTTCTGCTCGATTTTAACAATATATCGATAGGCAGCACCGAGTGATGAGATGTCCAGAAAATCCATTTCAGTTTGGATGTATATGTGTAGAGCCCCACGGTATTTCAGAACCAAATGTCGTTCAGAGTCTTTGATACCCAACTTGGTGCACAAGGTATGGAAGCTATTGGTGAACTCTGGAACTGATTGGCCCCTCTCTTGCCGCAGTGTGGGTCCATCTCATGTATTGGTCTTCATAGTTTCCAACAGGGTAATAATGTTCCTTTACCGCATCCACAAAAAAATCCCAAGTGGGCTCAACCCCATATATTCTAGACTCCTCTGTGGAACTTTTCTCCCAGTAAGTTTCCCACCAATGTTTTACATGTGGGAGATCCTTAAGGAGTGAGAAGGTGATCTTTTCCTTGTCAGAAAAATTATGAACAGAGAAATAACCTTCTAGCAGATTTAACCATTTATCTAGGGCATCTGCATCTATTTGACCGTCAAATACAGAAATATCAAAATTAACTTGTACCTTGAAAGGCGATGTTCCTCCAAAGTGGTCGCTTGATGAATATGTGTCTGATGTTATCGGAAGGTGTTGAAGGATGTGGGAAAAATTCTCCATCATTTCGTCCCTCTGTCGCGTGAGAGCTTGCTCAAGCAATAGACTAATAGGATCGTCTTCTCCATCATTTTTCTTTTCTTCCACCATTGAGGGTTTCTTGGGTGTGTGAGAGAGATTTTCCTCAAGAGAGACAAGCTCGAGACCCAACTTGCTATACTCGGACCTCGTCGGGGACATGCACTAAAAAACGATCAAGAGCAGCCTGCTCTGATACCACTGATCCGGATTATTTTCGGCATGAAATGAGAGCGGAGATATAACACATAAATATTTAGAGATATTGCAAGAGAGACAACAATATAACAGAGATATATAAGAAATAAAACAAGAGTCACATATATACAGTAATACACGATTTCTATTAACGAAATAAATGTACAAAGACTGTAAAATACAGAGTGAAAGACTCACTAGAATGGTGGTAGCTTATCTCTGAGAAGAGATGTGACAGCTACTCGCATCCATGAGAAGATGATTACAATGAGGCTCTGAAGGCCTTTTTTACAATAATCAAGAATTCCAAAAACCCTAGACATCCAAAAACCTAACCCTGGGAGATGAAGCGCCAAAAGTCATGTGGGCCCCGTTTGGGTAAGTTGGTGCATCAACTTCCCGGGGTCGTAACTTTTGCATACGATCTCTGTTTTAGGTGTATGATAGCTCGTTGGAAAGATATATCCAAGGAGTACAACTTTTGGATGAGAAAGATTGAACTACAATCCATGTTGCTCCCTGTTTTCTCAAAAAACATCGTTTAGGGCCTCAAAATGGCCCCGAAAGTTAAAAACTGCTAAAAATAGTAAATTACCAAAATTGCCAGAAACATGTTATGGGCTAGTTGGAGAAGGTGGGTGGCCACTGATATCCACCTAGATCATTAATGAAGCCTTCAGTCTGATCAACGAGATTCTCTAGTCCATGACTGACGAGCCATCGAAGACCTCTGGGTAGTGAAGTCATACACTCATATTACACTCCTACCTGAGTTTTGAAGATTTTTAAGTTGTTGCTTAAGCTCTGAAGACCTCATCTCTAGCCATCAGACCTTATCAGCTTCTGAGAATATGGATACTCTACATGTATATATTTTTGATTTCGATATGTATCTCCGTTGTGTATTGTTCATGGCTACACTTTATATAGTGATATGACATGGGTCTATAGTGTATTTGATTGGTAGCCATGAGTTTATTCTATCCCGAGCATGGGTATGCCTGCCTCGGTGAGACATTTTTTATTTTGCAGATGGTGCCTCCTGGTTCCTGGTCCCTGGGCTCACTTGTTCGGCACATTAGTAAATATTGGTAATGTATTTCGGCCATCATATTCTCTTTTGACCTCACACAGTAGGGGACATCTGTTATAACCCTAATTTGCACCATACATGCTTACCTGGCATCAGGCCATCTCAGATTCCTTCTTTTCCAAAACATTGTTGAACAACTCTTTAAAAAACCTCTTTATAAGGGCCCACGCGCC
Source organism: Picea engelmannii (assembly GCA_009831015.1). Taxonomy (NCBI): domain Eukaryota; kingdom Viridiplantae; phylum Streptophyta; class Pinopsida; order Pinales; family Pinaceae; genus Picea; species Picea engelmannii. The sequence continues at coordinate 316,838 of ML776945.1, forward strand.
CTACTCCATTACTGCACATGTGTACACGCTATTTGACCTAAAACAAGCCGCGTGTACCTACAAAAGCACGAAAAAAGGAAAGTTATCGATGGAACACACAAATTTGGGTGAGTTAACTGAAACTCCCGGTCATGCATGGCCAAGGGTTCGTCCAAATACCTAGCTTCTTCTAGCCTATAAAAGAAGGGTTAGGGGTCCCATTTGGAAGAGGAGAATAATAGTAAAGAAACTCTACTCAATTGCACATTCCCATTGTCCCAACCCTTTAGCCATCCTTGTGAAAAGAGAGATACAGAGCAAAGAAGTTGGAGGACATTTGAAGAGGAGCCTAGGATCACGTTCGCAAAGCGATGGCCGGTCTCGACATTGTAAGTTGATTCATTAAAGTTAATAATAAAGAAATGCTTTTCCCGTCCCACTATATGAGTTCTTCATAGTTTAGTGAATATATGTTTGAATCTTTAACCCATTAATCTATAGAACAAATGCATGTAGAGCTTGTTGCTTGTTTTGTACGTAGGTCAGTCTTGGAAGGATAGCTGCTAACAAGCGATCAAGCATGAAGAAGGATCGACATCGAACATCCGGAACAAGGTATGTTCGTTTAACCATGTATTTGCTTAAAATAAATGGGATTAGGTATGAACGATAGTAGAAAGTAGGATTCTTTCGGTCTTATCTGCATGCATAATATAACCCTAAATGCTAGTCCATAGGGGGATTTCCGACCACAACAAGTTTTATCCCATATGAACTCATAACCTTTCTTGAGAAGTCGCGTAAATCCAAGAGTTATCTCAGAATAGTTCGAGATGAAACAATGGAGAAAGTTTGCCTTCCCTTGCAAACTTTGTAATTGGCGAAGAGAGGAAGGAGGAGGGAGATTGAGAATTGCCTCGACCTTCAAAGGATCTACCCTAATCCCTTGATGTGAAACAATAAAGCCTAGAATTCAGTCGGATTCTAGGTAGAAAACACATTTGTGGGGATTCTAACGTATATGGTAAAACCAACATCGAAGGAAAATGGCGCGGAGGTGTATTGGATGATCTACACGACGCATGGAATGAGCGGGTAATTCATCGAAATATGGATTCACAATGTGCTTTATGTCATGAAAGGTGTAAGACATAGCACGTTGAAAATTTGCACCAACATTCTTTAAACCAAATGGAAGTTTTTGATAGGCGAAAGTGCCCCAAGTACAAATAAAAGCGGTATTGTGTTGGTCTGTGGGGATGATATTGATTTGATTATATCCGGAGAAACCATTCATCATAGAGAAGATTTCACTTCCAGCATAATCGTCGACGATCTGGTCAACGAAGGGGGTAGGAAAGTTGTCTTTAGGAAAAGCTTTGTTAATGTCCCTATAATCAACGCATACACGGATTGTGCCTTATTTCTTATCGATTGGAACAAGATTGGAAACCCAATCAGTTAGAGCCACCAGGTAAATGAAGCCAGCCTTAAGAAGTTTCTTGACTTCAAGCTTGATAGCGGCTGCTTTACATGGGTGGACTGGACGCAGTCATTGCTGAACAGGTTTAGCACCCGGGTATGTCTTAATCTCATGTACCATAGTGTCAGGGTCAATACCTGACATTTCTTCATAGCTCCATGCGAAGACGTCATGAAATTCTTGGAATAGAGACTTGTAGGTGACCACTTTGTCATGGGAACACGAAGCTCCGATATGCACATTTTCGACAATTCCAGGTTTTATGGATATATCGAGGGGGAGGGTGGGTGAGATGTTACTTAAGTTCCCTTCGTAGAAAAGAGTGTGTGTAGACTCAGGAACGGTAGAAATGATGACAACGGTCGATGGGGTCGAGATCCGTTGGTAGCCCTCAATGGTGTGTTGTTCCAAGAAGAGGATGGAATGATGATGTCCATCATCCCAAGGGGTGTCTTCTATGGACATAACAGACATAATCATCTCATCCATGGGAAAAATGACGTGGAATGGACCTGGAGATAAATCAACAAGAGAGGGGGTAGAAGGGGTTGCCGATTGAATGGCTTGATAAGCGGATTCGACCGGACTCAAAGAAATTTTGTCACCATATCGAATATGATCGTCATGGTTGGGTACCATCCATGGGTCATAAGATGCAAGGGTTCCATGAACAAAGGTGGAGATCATGTTGATTGAGGTGAAAAATGGATGTGGAATATCGGGTGGTGGAATGGGGAAAGTACCCATCAAAGAGGAATCTTTAAGAAGACCCACACTGATGTTCTCATATCCAGGGGGGTTTTTGCAATGAACGGTACGTTGTTGGTATGTGCATCAGAGTGAAAGAAGGCCAATTGGTCTACGGTAACAACTTTTCCTTGATGCAGGAAATGCACAACATGGAAAAGAGTGGACACAACTACACGCATGGAATCGATCCAACTATGACCGAGTAGAATATTGTAATCGAGAGGAGCATCAAATACCTCCACTTCAATGTTGACCATTTTTCCTTCTAATGTAATAGGAAATGAAGGGAGTACACCATAAGGCTTAAAACCAGAGCCATTGAAGGCTTTGAGCGTGTTGTGGGATTCAGTCAAAGGAGGAGAGCTGATGGCTTTCCAATAGGTAATAGACATGACACACGTTGAGGCACCCTCATCAATAACTGTTCTACAAATGTTTTTGTCAGAGACAATAACTTGTATTTGGAAAGTGAGTTGAGGGGGTAACCTTGGAATGTGATCTTCCAAGTAAAAAATTATTAAATTCGTATCCGTAGGGTCGATTCCACCAATATCTTTCAACAGTGCCTTCCATTGTGTAGGAAAAATCTAAAGGACTTCAAGGGCTGACATCGTGGACGGTGCTTGGGCTACATCTTTGACAATACTGTAGTTCTGGGTGGCACGTGAATGAATATTGAAAGCCAATTTTAGAACAACACCCTTTGGAGGAGGGTGAAGGACTGTATCTAGGCTCAGTCGTTCGAGATGAAGAGGACCATTGGTAGGTGGAGTTGTGAGAGATGGTTGGACCAACGAAGGAGGTATTACATCAACCTTCTCTTTGGAGGAAGAATAATCTTTGGCTCGAGTGGTAACTGTGATGTCATTCTTCTTTGAATCACCTGTACACATTAAGACATAGGATGTATTGGAGGGGGAAGGTTGGTCATGAATGACCAATTGGGCCTATTTTTGAGAAGGGAAGGGTTGAGACAACACGGTCGGAGTGGGAGGTTTTTGGGTTCCTTGAAGGAACTTAGTAACCTCGGCTCGTCTTGGACAATCCTTAGTGTAGTGATCATCACCAAAGATAAGACAAGGGTATCGGGGTTTGCGCTTATCCCTATCATCAACATGTGGTGTTTTGGTTTCCTGAGTTTGCGGATTATTTTTATCCTCCTTGTTCTTACCCTTTCCTCTTTTGGATTTATTTTTTACGGTGGGGGTAGATTGAACAGAGTTTACCTCAAAAGTCTTGCCAGTGGGAGGGGTAGGAAACATAACATTTTGAACATTATAAGAAATGGATTTGGGGTTGTTGCTAGAGGTCTGGACAAAATGTGGTTGGGCATGGAAAGTGCCAATCACACCATTAGCTGCATGAGAAACAGCGGGAGTGGTTGAAGTAGCAGGAGTAGAAGGACAAGGTGCATCAGGGAGTAAGTCGTAAAGAGTACCCGTTTGTGAGTAAACGAGGTCTAGGTATTGGGAACGACTAATTTCTTGTTCTTCTTTGACAACTCCATCCATGGAAATGTCACGAGCAATGTCGTTCATGAATGATTTCATGAACCACTCTTCCAACAACTGATCGGGAAGTTTGAGTTTGATGAGACGTCATCTTTGTTGCCACTCATGAATGTGATCAGAGATATGAGTGGCTTTGGTTTGTTTGAAAGAACTCAAAATTTCAGTTCTCGTTTTGTAGCGGATAGGTAACTGGTAGTGGGTGAGGAAAGCCATAGCGAGGGTGTTGAAGTCAGTGAAGAAACCTCATGGTAATTCTATATACCACTTCGCAACAGAACCTGTGAGGGTTCACTGAAAAATATGTAAACAAATAGAGTCATCCATCAAGGAGTTGGATGAGCACCAGAGGTGAAAAGTCATTACATGATTGTTTAGGTCCTCTCCTGGTTTACCATCGAATTTAGGGATGTCGGATGGTAGTTTGGCCGGTATGGCGGGCCATTGAGGAGAGTGACGGATCGGATCATTTAAAATTCTAGACGGATCAGAGAGGTCCAGGGTGGTTAAGAAGGGTAACTGTCTATTCACGTGTGGGTACTGGTGACTTTGGGGAGGGAGGCCCGTCGGTAGACCAGTGGGACCATAAGTAGTTTGCATATAATGCAAAGATCTGGGCAGATTCAGTTGTTGGTGTGGAGGCAAGTAATTCATAGGGTTGTACCATTGAACAAGCATGCGGGGTTGAGAATTCGAGCCCCAAATAGGATTAGGTGTACCTGGATTATCCCCTAATAGGATTAGCCCATAGTAACTTTGTCAATCTCAATGCGACCTCAGGTTTGACCCTCGTGTGAGAAGGGCTTCCCAGGAAAAAATGTTGCAAATGGAATTTTACACTCCTTATCGCAAGATTCTATTGTGTGTTTCATACTTTGCAGAGTGTGCCTCACTACCTATTCCAAAGCTCTATCCTAGCTAATGTTGGTGTAAAAGAGCCTTAGAAAAAGTTACTAGTTGAATTTTAAAATTGCGCAATATTATTAAAGGTTGTTGTTACTCAAAAAGGAGGTGGAAATAAAACCGATGTTGTGTGAGACTCTGACCCAATAATGCATAAATAGGAATGAATGATACAAATTTTTTGTTCGATGAATCCTATTTACAGGAGGGAAAGAGGAGTTTTCTGGAACAATGTGAACTACAATGTATGATCTTCTCTGAAATGTAATATCAAACAACCATGAATAATGCAAATTCCCTATTCATTCTCTTTCAACACTTGAATGTCAATATTTTCGAATAAAAAATTGCTTAAAATAGAAAATGTCTTTAATTTTTTATTAGAAACCAAACAACAAGGATGGAACTAAGAAAAACAAGCAACCAACGAAAAATAAATACACAACAAACACCCAAATCGTTCTTTCAATGAAGATAAAAATAACAAACTGACAAGACCAGTCTCTTCAAATGCACATGCATAACAATTTTCCAAGTAATAAGAAATATAAAAGAACAATTGATCTCAACTTTTAAACCAATCAAAGGCTCCTGACCAAACAAGCACTCGGATTTCAAAACCAGAGATTATACCCTTGTCAAGAAAAGGTCAAGAGGTAAAAATTGAAAAAAAATGATCAAGAAGAGATTTCGATTTCCGAAAACTAATCATTCACAAGATTTGAAGTCAAGAAACACTCAATCACTGGCCAAAGACGTTCTTCCTAGACACGCAAACAAATCTGGGCATCTGAGGACACAAAAGACTTAATCCAAAATTTTCACAAGTGAGTTCGTAGGCTGGCAGTGGGGTACAGTGTGAGAATCAAGGATTCTCGCAGGCTAGACACAGGCAGACTCCGAGAAGTTCACATTGAACTGAACACCAGGGTGTGAACCTCAGTGATTCTCACAGGCTACAGAAGGGTGCAGAGTGAGAAGGTCTGTAATCAAGCAAATTTTGGAAAAAAGACAAAACTTATGAGGGAAATTTTGGATCCAGGGAGTCTGTAAGGGTCTCCTCAAGACTCAGAGATTGATTGGGAATGAAAAAGGGTAGGTTAAGAGAAAATGGCCAATAAAAAACCACTAAAATGGGTTGTATCCCCAGTGTAGTCACCAATTTTGTTATCGGATAAATCGGTAGGTGTGGACACTAACAGATCTCCCTAGATCCACCTAGATCTAGAACAAATCAGGACAGGACATGACTCTTTCCCTAAGTTGTAGTCATTAAATCTACTAATAAGAAGGAATGAGTGACATACCTTTATATCGCTTCCTTAGGTCTCTGTTGTTCCCGCTTCGCTTCGATGCTCTTGTGAAATCAGGTCCAAGACAACACAAACCAACCAAAGTGAAGATACCAAAGTATATTCAATGTCAACCTATGCATATGATCACGGATTTATGCAATAAAATAAGAGATATTTTATGGGAAAGGGACATGTTGTTGTATTATATTAAATGAAAGTAGAAGATACAACCGGATCACCTTGATGTTGCAAGCTTCCTTTCAGTGACCCTTGGTTCCAACACACACACTTGATCTATCTTTGCATGAAGAAGGTCTGATACAACTTGATAGACCAAAAAGAGTCTACAAGCTTCTATCCAAGCAGGGTTCTTCACACAATTATTTCATCAATTATTTATTCAATCTTTCTTAACCTTTTCCATGAGAAACCTTTCAATATATAGGAGAAGGAGAGATGGTTACATGGATGAGGATGATCCCACTAAATCTGAGAGGTCAGTAGAATGCCAACCATGTGAATGCCAACTCATTTTCTAGAAGATCCCCTTCTAGAACCTTCGTGACCTCTTATCCTTTTCAAGCCTAAAAATAGGTTCTCACCCTATCTGTAGAGAATAATTCGAACAGTTCACACCCCAAGTGTAGGTTGCCTATGAGAATGAAGGATTTTCACACCCTGTAATATAAGCGGCCTGCGAACTCATCTTAAAAATGTGTTTTTGGAAGAAGACAACACTCACTTTTCTTAGGCAAAAAGTCCTTGTGGGAGCCTAAGTACATCACTAGTAGAGACATCACTAGAGTGACCAAAATCATGTGCAACACTCAGATGCACGAGTTGTTAGTTGCATTGGGTTAAGAGCACTGGGATTCATCTAGTGGGGCCCCTACGCTATCATTTCATCGACTGTGTTATCACATGAAGTTGTAAAGGGTCACATGTAGTTGAAAAGGGTCATTCATCCTTATATTTTTGAAGTGTTCAAGGAAATATTATATTTTCACCTACTGGAGGAATTTATAGACTCATATTCCATCTACTAAGACTTTTTTTGTTTTTGAGGATCCATTGAATAACACTGAAAAACACAGAGATTTTGTAGCACCTGGCTCTATGGAATCGTCTACACAAACTATTTTGTAGTTGCACTACCAAAAGGAGAAACATAGTCACATAGTGAAAGTACACCATCAACACTATCCTAGAAAATAAAAAATAGAAAAATTTGTACACAAAACGAGGGTTTTTTTTCATTTTTGGGAGTAGTGCGACCCATGACACAACGCTTCTACAAGTTTTTAGTGAATAATTTAAAACTTGGATTATGAACAAATGGGAATGTACCTTTTCAAACTGGAGGAGGTATTTGTTCATCACATACCAAATAAAAAAAACCTCTTGATTTTGCAAAATGTGTTATGGTTAGAGATATATTAGACACAGAGTGTGACCCTTATGCGCAGCGCGACCCACGGCGCAACGCTTCTGTAATTTTTGACTAACTAACTTAAAACTTGGACTATGAACAAATGGGAAGGTATTTTTGAAAGTTGGAGGAATTTTTTGTTCATCACATACCAAATAAATAAATCTCTCTCATTTTTTTCAAAATGTATTATGGTTAGAGAGATATTAGACACAGAAGTAGTGCTACGAAATGTGAAAAACGTTTTACAACGACGCTACAAAATTTTTTGTAGCGATTACTATTTGGATATTTTCCTTGTTGGGAGATTGCCACCTATAAAGGAAGGTTATAATGGTATATATTGGCCCTTGGTTATGGAAGCGAAATAATATCAAGGAAGAAAAAGGTGAAATGTGAACTTTGTGGAAGACACAGTGACTGTTATTGGGTCGAAGTGAGTAGAAGATCATAAAAGGCGGCGTGAAGTAAGGAAAAGCAAGCCATTGAATGAGGAGATCAGGGATGATAGATAAGCAAGGAATAAATATCATGGACAACTCAACAAGCAATAAAATCCATCATTGGATGATTGGAGAATCACGCGAGAAGGAAGGAAAGACAGGCTGGCGGAGCCCTGAAAATGTCGGTCAAGTTGACCTAGGGTTTTGGTATCTAGGGATTTGGACACCTAGGTTTCGGCCTAAGGCTTTCAGTGAACTATTGTAATGTATAAATAGAGGTCTAAAGGAACTGGGTTGGTTTTTTGTTGGTGTTATGATTATTGTTGTTTTCTTTGTCGTTGTGTGATCAAGCAAGTAGTAGTGTGTGAGAAAGAAGTGTTGAGTATGAGAACCTTATGGTATTGTAAGATCTTCAGTTGGGTGCAAAGATCAACCCTATAGCTGGGTGCGCAGGGAGGGGAGAGAAAGAGAGGAGAAGAAAGAATATCTTCTAGATAAGAGCGCAGACAAGAACTGTATTCTTTACCTTGATATATTATAGCACAGTTTTGTGGACGTAGCCATAGAGAGAGGGTGAACCACGTACATCTTGTGTTGTGTGTGATTGGTATTTTATCTCTGTCATTGATATACTGTGATTTCATTACTGTTTTAGATCTGATAAGTAGATGTGAAGAATAGACCTAAGTTGATTAGTGATATATGAATGTTGTGCTATTCTTGTGTTAAATCCACTTGATCTTCCCTTTGGTTGTATAATTTTTTGTCCTGCAACCCCCTCATAACTGCTTCAAGTGAGACTGCATCTTCTTCACAGGTGCTGCCAAAAGGGCCAGTAGTTAGGGCTTATTGGTGCACTCTTGGAGCTGAACCATGGGTCTTCCCCTGTGCCAACAAATGGTTCCTTTGTCAGGACATGAATCTTCTTGAGGGGATGTCAAGGTGGTTTCCATCGAATATAGAGATTCAAAAGTGGATAGAAGATCAAGAAAAGGACTTTGTTGAATCCTAGAACAAGAAAACTAATCTTATCTCAGAAGATTGGCTGGAGAAATATGTATTTACTGATATACATGAAATTTTCTTTGGGGGAATCCATCAGGAGCTGTATGAGTGGCTAGCTAGATTAGCAGATACCCAGATCAAGATCTGATCTAGACCTCCTCTGGTTTGGACGTCGGAGTTGATCAAGAAGGTCAAAAGAGTTGATAGAACCATATCACGAGTAGTAGATCACTGGTTTGATAGCGCCATTGGAGGGTACATCATAGATTTCATTTTGACAGAGTAGAGTCATACAACCAAGCTAAGAGATATTTCTTTAAGGGACCGAGAGGGAAATTTTTGCATTTTCTGAAGCTAAGAATGAAGATGTTATTGCATGAGAAGAAAATCTTGAAGATACAATATATTGGTCATATCAATAAAGGATAATGTTCAAGAATTCAGACAGCGACATCGACACAGAATTTGGACTTACGTTCAGTGGGAGAGTGTTTCGAGAAGTTCACCTTGCAAACCTGTTTAAGAAGAACTATGGGGAGGAGGGTTTCTACAGTGGAGAAGAGGCAGAACTGACAGATGAAGAACATTCAGAACCAGCTAGGGAAGAGGAAGGAGAAGCTGAAGATCTTTGATGAAGAGAACCTGAAACCTCAGAAACTGCGCAGACCATCGAAGTAAGTATTATTATCCCTCTTGTTGATTCAGTAGTATTAAGAAACCAGAGTAATACCTATCACCAGAGCGTCCAAAGCACTATCAATAGTAGTCCACCACATATTCAGTTAGGAACCCTAGGAAGATCTATGGCAGATGAGATGAGGCTTCCTATCTTTAGGGGAGTTGGATTTGAAGATCCTGATCAGCATTGGTTCCTATGTGAAGTCATATGGAATATTAAAAATGTCACCAATGAAGCTGTCAAAAGAACCCAGTTTAGTACCACCCTAAGGGATCGCGTACTAAGGTGGTACATGAAGCTTGTCCAAGGACTTGCATAGCCTAAGCCCCTGAATCAAATTAAGAATGCGTTGATTGCAAAGTTCAAGAAACCCAAGTCAGAGTCACAATTTATTATAGAGCTAAAAGAGATCAAGAAAAAGGTGGCTGAACATGTTTGGGAATTCGACTAGAGATTCAAGACCTTAATAGGCCGATTGACCTTTCAAATCCATGATGAGAAAAACAAGGAATGGTTCATTGCTGCCCTTATACCACACATCAGAGTTCCCCTAATGCAAAAAAATATTTATTCATAGGCTGAGGCACTGGAGATCGCCATGAAGTTAGAATCATCCCCTATGGGAGAATCCATCTCAGGTATGAGCCAGATCTTGAGTCAGCTAACTAGTTTGTCTATGCAGGTCGAAGATATGAAGAAAGACAAGGTAAAAGACAAAAGTGAATACATTTGGTGTGTCAAATGCAGATCAGAAGGCCATGACAAGGAACACTATCCCCTATTCAATGAATACTTGGTTTTTGGAGCTCTGAGCCCTTTGAAGCAAGTCACCTTACCTTGGTGTGAGGTATGCAGAAACAGACATTGCCCTAGTGAGTGCTACTACATGAAAAAGTATGTTCAAAAACCTAAAAATTTGTATTTTACATTATGTAAGTCCATAGGACATGATGATAAGGATTGTAGGGCTTACTATCTCATGCATGAAAGATCAAGAGACATATATAAGATTCAAGGTAAAGTACAGCAAGAGGGAAACACTATGCAGTATAACTCTCCTGGGAGAGGAAACTTCAATCCTCATGGTGGATTCTGAGGAAGAGGAAGAGGAGGAGGAATGGGTCGAGGCCGAGGATAGATCATCTATTATAACTGCACACATCCAGGACACCTTGTAAGGAATTGTTAGAACCCTTGTACCACCTGCATCTACTGCAATGCGTTTGACCATGTTATAGAAGATTGTCCTGTGCTGCTAACCAAGCTTCAAGAAAGACAAGGACCTCAGTAGAACCTGCAAGTGCAACTGATATATGTTGAGCCTCATGGAGAAGACCCTGGAGTCACTATTATAACAAGAGGAGGCATTGTTATAGGAGATGACAGAATGACCCAAGAGAAGACTACAAAAGATTCAGGAATCAGGAGAGCTACACAGAAGACACAAACCTTTGATGCAAAGAAAGAAAGACAAATATTTGAGGAAGGCAGAAAAGAATTCATAGGAGACCAAGTTTCTTCATCAAATACGAGACTAGAAGTGAGAGAATATGGAATTCCTATAGCATTTGATCAGTCTTCTTCGCCAAAAGAAGAAAAAGAGGTAAGCAAGCTCATGGAATTTTTATATACTTGTATTAAGGTTATTTAGGATGAAAGCGTTGTACAAGAGTTACAAAATTTAATCAAACAATATGAGCTAGGAAATATAGATCCCTTACTGAGTAGGGAAGTACACCAAATCGATAAGAAGAGAAGGAAAAATAAGGAATTACATTTGAATGCTCAAATAGGAGAGTATGAGATAGATTATGTAGTCCTTGACTTAGGGTTGGAGGTCAATGTCATGACAAAGAAAACTTGGGCACTGTTGGGAAAATTGAAGTTGATCTATTCCCCTATCAGGCTTAGGATGGCTAATCAGCAAGCTGTCAAGCCATTTGGATGAATGTATCTTGTCCTTGTGGACATCCACAAAGTAAGAACATTCGCATACTTTGAGGTAATTGAAATTGTTGATGACAGCTGCCCTTACCCGACACTATTAGGAATTGATTGGGCCTTCAATAATTCCACTATGGTTGATTTAAAGAAAAGACGTATGAATTTTGAAAGAGATGGCCTTAGGGTCATTGTACCCTTAGATCCAGATGAAGGTCAGTGATACATAGAGCCCATCAGAGAATAAGAATATGCATACAAACTGGAAAACATCTACAAGCTAACAACTAGACAACATGATTACATTAATCCTACAGTCGATGGGAACTTAAGCTGGCGAAGTGATAGCGCATGTTCATAAGAATAAGAAGAAGCACTGGAGAACTGGTAGAATAAGATGTATGAAGTATCTACAAGAATATGTGCTAGATTAACCAAATAAGTTCACTGGATCGACACAACAGTAAGTAACTTACCCACCTTTGATGGTCTAAATCCTTTAGAGATCTTCTTTTCAAACTTTGAAGAGAGTGTACCAATGCAACAAAGATTGTTAGAAATGGATGAGTCCTTGAAAGCCACACCAGAAATATGGTGGGGGACGCACAAAAGTAATATCACAGATTGGATACAATGTTGTACTTTGATGACCGTGCAGTTCTTAGCACAAACCGGAAGCTGCGAAGTAAGTTACATAGGTCGAAGCTACCCAAAGGACCATGTGTGAAACTGTGAAGAGGCCTGGAGTGACCTTCCACAAGAATAGTGGATGCACAAATTAATTAATACAATGGACACTACCCCTATCAACTGGTACCTTCAATAAGAGATGCACCTCATCACTACAGATTGGGAAGGTATGACTCAAAATTTTGTAAATACCTTCTTATTTGAAATTCAATACCCGTCAGTATATCAAGCATTACAGATTGTGAAACAGAAAGTATTTGAAGAGGAATCTAGCCTCCCTATGGCATAAGAAGAGGATGAATGGACTGCGCCTCTCCAGAAATTGCAGAGCTTCTACAACGTCAATGCCAATGAATACGATGATCCTAGGAAGGTTAACATCATAGAAACAAAGGGCCAAAGAGACGTGGAAGGACCCAAAGTTGAGCTACCATTTATTGGACAACCGATCAAGATTAAAAAGTTCAACATTTGAACAGATAAAACACCAAATCTCGCTAATGTCGACGATTATTGGGATGTTGCCACCATTGACAAGATTACAGAATTACTACATGAGTATTGGGACTTCTTTCCAACCAAGTTCACTAATATGAAGGGCATTAAAGGGCATATGGGAGAGATGAGGATCCCTTTGAATCCAGATGCGAGACCAGTCAAACAGAGACCCTACAGATTGAACCCTAAATATAAGGAGAAAGTGAAGATTGAACTTGACAAAATGTTGGAAGCAGGGATTATAGAATTTGTCAAAGAGTCAGAGTGGATTAGCCCTATGGTGGTACAAGATAAGAAGACCAGAGAGATCAAGATATGCGTAGATCTCAGAAAGTTGAATGATGCCTTATTACATGATCCCTTCCCTATACCATTCATAGACGAAGTGTTAGATAATGTGGGAGGCCAGGAAGTATATTCTTTTACAAATGGATTTTCAGGATACCATCAGATTCGAATTGGCAAGGAAGATCGCCATAAGACCACATTTGCAATAGAATGTGGATCCTACCAATACATAGTAATGCCATTCAGATTGAAGAATTCCCCAACCATATTTTCCACGGTGGTGGTCGAAGCATTCAAGGAATTTTTGCATAAATTTTTAGAAGCATATTTTGATGATTGGACTGTTTTTAGTTTATTGAAGAATCATATTGAATGTCTAAGGATAATGTTGGATAAATGCAGGCAGTGCTAAATTGCCTTGAACCTGAAAGAAATGCATTTTCTTTTCACCATTTGGAGTTCTGTTAGGACATATTGTATGTAAGCAAGGATTTCTGGTAGATCCATCCAAGATTTCCATTTTAGTTGATCTGACCCCTCCTACATCAGTCAAATAGCTATTCACTATGCTGGGATACACAGGCTACTACAAGAAGTTCATTAAGGGCTATGCTCAGATTACAACACCCATGGAGAATTTGTTGAAGAAGGATTGTCAGTTTAGTTGGACAGAAGAATGCCAACAAATATTCGACACACTAAAACAAAAAATGGTTACTGGGCCCATTTTGGTTTTTCTAGATTGGACCAAGGAGTTTCATGTACATGTCGATGCATCTTCCATTTCTTTAGGAGTTGTGTTAGCACAACTGGGAACAAGAGATATTGACTGCTCGTTATCTTTTGCTAGCAGGAAGCTGTCAACTTCTGAGATCAACTACACCACCACTGAGCGAGAAGGGTTAGCCATGGTGTAGGCATTACAAAAAATTTTCCACTACTTGTTGGGAGGACACTTTAAAATGTTTACTAATCACTTCACGCTGAAATACCTAGTCAACAAGCCAGTGTTGGGGGGCTGAATATGCATATGGCTTATGCTATTTCAAGAATATGATTTTGAGATCGTGGTTAAACCAGGAAGAATGAACAAAGGCCCTAACTAGTTGTCAAGGTTGGAACATGGTGAAGAACCCACCAGTTTGAAGGATACACTACTGGATGCACAACTACTAGCCATTAGAAATATCGATGACCACTTCACAGAGATAGTCTAGTTCCTATCAACAGGAATGGCACCTAGTGAGTACACAATTCCTCAGAAAAAACAACTAGTTGTGCGTGTTGCAGACTTCTCACTTATAGTCGGACATCTATACAAGATGGGACTTGATGAGATATTAAGAAGATGTGTTATGGAGGAAGAACGACCACTAATCCTCACATAATCTCATGAAGGCATCGTAAGAGGGAATTATGCAGGAAAAGGAACTACGCAGAAGGTTCTGAGAGCTGGCCTTTGGTGGCCTACCTTACAAAAAGATGCTAAAGACTATTCCAGAGCCTGCAATGTATGCCAAAGAGTTGGGAAACCATCTAGAAGAGATGAAATTCCATTAGCACCACATTTGACCCTAAAAGAATTTGATAAATGGGCCATTGAATTCGTGGGACCTATAAACCCACTAGGAAAGCGCACAGGAGAAAGATATATATTTACTACGACATAGTACTTGACTAGATGGGCCGAAGCAAGAGAAGTTAAAGACTGTAGTGAAACTACAATTGCGCTCTTCATATTTGATGACATCATAACCAGGTTTGGATGCCTAAATATCCTTATGAGTGATCAAGGCACACATTTCATCAATAAGACAGTTGAATCCCTAACTGAAGAATTTGCAGTCCACCATCAAAAGAGCATATTGTACCATCCATAAGAAAATGGGACAGTTGAAGCATTCAACAAGATTTTGTAAACAACATTAACCAAGATTTGTAGTGTGAATAGAGATGATTGGGATTTAAGAGTACCAGTAGTATTATGGGCCTATAGAACTACTTGCAAGAAACTAACAATGCAGACCCCTTTCAAGTTGGTATATGGTCTTGAAGCTATTGTTCCAATGGAATATCTGGTACCAAGCCTAAGAATTGTTGCCTTTACAGATATGGATGACCCTAGTGTTGTTTAACAGAGGCTTGCATAGTTTTTTGAATTGGAGAAAGACATATTTGTTGTAGGATTCCATCAACAGGTTCAGAAGGAAAGAGAGAAGGCCTATCGTGACAGGCACATCAAGAAGAAGGCATTCAAAGAAGGTGATCTAGTACTGGTATATCATAGTAAGTTCATAAAACATCCTAGGAATTTTCAAACACATTGGCTAGGTCCATATCATATCGCTTATGTTATAGAGGGAGGAGCTGCGCAATTGAAAACTTTGAATGGAGAATGGAAGGAAGGTTTGGTGAATGGGAGCCGATTGAAGTTGTACTATGACAACCAGATGCCTCGCAGCTCTTAGTAAAATAAGGAAGAAAAGGGTCTAAGTACCAGGTGCAGTTGAAACTGGGTACCAGACAAAGAAAATATAGTCTGCACAAAGGAAAAAGAGGAGGCATTGAACAAAAAGCAGAGGCTACACTTCACAGACTGGAGTCGAAGAAACACAAAAGTATCAAATCTGAAGTTCCTCGATATGAGTCATAGGTGAGTGTTGGGGGCTTGTTGGCCCTTGGTTATGGAAACGAGATAAGATCAAGGAAGAAAAAGGTGAAATTCAAACTTCGTGGAAGACACAATGACTGTTATTGGGTTGAAGTGAGAAAAATATCATAAAAGGTGACGTGAAGTAAGAAAAAAAAATCCATTGAATGAGAAGATCATGGATGACAGATAAGCAAGGAAGAAGGATCGTGGACAACTCAACAAGCAAGAAAATCCATCATTGGATGCTTGGAGAACCACGTGAGAAGGAAGGAAAGACAGGCTGGTGAAGCCCTGAAAATGCAGGTCAAGTTGACCTAGGGTTTTAGACACCTAGGGTTTTGGTATCTAGGGTTTTTGACACGTAGGTTTTGGCCTAAGGCTACTAGTGAACTATTGTAATGTATAAATAGAGGTCTAAAGGACTTGGGTTGGGTTGTTGTTGGTGTTATGATTATTGTTTTTGTCTTTGTCATTGTGCGATCAAGCAAGTAGTAGTGTGTGAGAAAGAAGTGTTGAGTACAAGATATTTCTGGTATTGTAAGATCTTCAGCTAGGTGTGAACATCAACCCTGCAGTTCGGTGTGCATGGAGGGGAGAGAAAGAGAGGATAAGAAAGAAGATCTGCTAGCTAAGAGCGCAGACAAGAACAGTATGCTTTACCTTGATATATTATAGAACAATTCTATGGACATATCCCTAGAGAGAGGGTGAACCACATACGTCTTGTGTTGTGTGTGATTGGTATTTTATCTCTATCATTGATATACTGTGATTACATTACTATTTTAGATCTGATAAGTAGATGTGCAGAATATACCTAATCTGATAAGTGATATATGAATGTTGTGATGTTCTTGTGTTAAATCCACTTGATCTTCCCTTTGGTTGTAGACATTTTTGTCCTGCAACCCCCTCATAACTGCTTCAGGTGAGATTGCATCTGCTTCGCAGGTGCTGCCAAAAGGGCCAGTAGTTAGGGCTTGTTGGTGCACTCTTGGAGTTGAACCCAGGGTCTTCCCTTGTGCCAACAGTATCCTAGGAGTTTTTTGGACATGAGAGACATGTTTTCCATCTTCATATAAATCAGGATGACCTGTTTCAAAATGAATTTATCATCATAGAGAAAATCCTAAAAAAATAGGAATTTGTTAGGCTTTTGTTGGATTTTTTTGTAACAAGTCTCCTAAATGGAGGAGTATCCTATATAACTCCTTGGTTTCGACCTCTTTAGGGTATATAGAGATTATTCACTATAAATAAAAGGGTTTTTGATGAGAAAAAGGTTGGATTCATGAGCCAAGAGAGGCTAGAGAGAGTAGGAGAAGGTAGTTTCCTTGTGTGTATTCATTTGTAAGCTTGTGGGAATTTTATGATTGTAATCATTTTTTATATTGGAGACTCATGAGAGCTGTGATTTCAGATTGTAATTATTTTGTTTGATATATCTTATTATTTGAATATATTGCAGATTTGAGGATCAAAGGCTGCCAATGATTTATGGATCCCTAAATAGCAGAGGATATGTTGTAGTTTTTCTCATCAGTCATTGTTTTATTCAAGTATTTGTTGATTTATTAAACTGAGAGGATCTCTGTTTAGTGAAAATTCTATCTTGTGTTTTCCTTCTTTATTTCTATCAACATATAATCTTGTTTTCTTTTGAGCATCTTTACTGCCTTCAATGAGTAGAATGTTTATGACTCCATTTCCCATTGGTGTAGCCTACTGATCTATAGTATGTTGTCCTCTCCATTTCTTTCTCCATATTGCTGATCCACATTTTCAAAAACAAAAATTATCTTTTACATTCTGATGGGTGTTGAGCTTACACTTTAGCAGTAAAAGTGTGACTTTCAGTGCTAACATTTTTGGCACTGTTTCCAGAGACGGATTTGAGAAGATTGAAGAGCTCCCTGGGAAGAATGACATAGATCCAGGTCTTGATGGTGGACAAGAGAGGGACACACAAAAATAACTGTATTATATACCTGGTAACTCCACAATCAAAGACTCCACTAGTGAGGATCCTGTTGACAGAAAGATGAAGGGGAAGAAGTGTAAAACCATGTATCATTTCATTAGTTTTCTACATGAAATCTTGTTCTTCTTTATCATCTCTTTCCTATATTTTACTTTACATATAAAGAGAATCATCTTGTGCTTTGTTTATTTGGATGATCATCAACCTTCATTTATATATCCCCTTGGAAGAAGAAGACCTGCCTTATGCCTGTGTTCTATATGTTGATCTTGTATCCTCACCTCAACCTATTCATAGGGATGAGCTTTGTATTCAAATCCCTCCTGAATTTGATCATCCTTGTAACCTTGAGGAGGTTGAAACTAATTCAAATCCTTCTCAAATATCATCACCTTCTATTGTTACTGTTGAAATTTTCCATCAACTTGCTAAACCTCATATCCAACCCACTAGTTTTCAAACTAGAATCAGAGACAAGATGTTTAAACCTTTAAGGCTGCCATATTACCTTAATCCTTATCCTCCTGATTTCCTGGAGTACCTTCCTTGGTTCTCTAGAGAAGAAAATGTTACAACTGAGAGGCATTTGGAGGCCTTTTAGAAATTTGTTGATCAGTTTGAGATAGTTCATGATGATGTTACCATGAGGTTGTTCTCCAAATATTTGTTTGGATATGTTGTTGTGTGGTTTAAAGGTTTGGGAGACGATTCCATTGGTTCTTGGATCGAGCTATGCAATGCATTTTTAAAGTGTTGGGGTGAGAGAAAGTCCTTTGATCAGTACTTGGATGATTTTAATGCTTTGAGGAGAGGGAAAGAGGAAGCCTTGGCTATATTCAAAAAGAGGTTTTACAGTGTTTATCATAGCATGCTAGTGGAAATTTGACCTCCTGAGATTGTTTCCATGGTGTACTATGAAATGGCTCAACATTTAGATCTTGTCCTTCTCCTGAGAGAAAGGAAATATTCATCTTTAAGATGATTATTTGAAGATGTTGAAGACGCTGAGGAGAACATCTATGCTAGCAAGAGGATTTGAGATCGAGTATATTTTGAAAATCTGCATGCACTAGATGAACAACAAGAAGATAGTGAGTATGAATCATATCTGGAAAAATACCAAGGATGTAAGTATGATTCACATTTGGAATCAGATTCTTCAACATTTGCAGATTTTTCTATGGACAAGGATGCATGTCTAGCTTATGATCATTTTTCAAAGCATGTTGAACATATTATAACTTTTTATTGCATATATATATTTATGTTATTGGATTATCATAATTATCAGTGCGATTTAAACCCTATTTTACCAATATCTTGTGATCATCATGCTGAAAATAAAGAGACTGCAATTGTTGATGATCCAGATCTGATCTCAAGGGAACCAGAAGGTTGTTTGTTTTCAAGAGAATATGAATGTATGTATGAGAAACTCTCTTGTCTTAATCAATAAGTTTCCAACCATGGTCTCAAGGATCCCATTGCAGCTTATATGGAGTCATATGTTTCAGATTGTCTAAATATTCAAGTTTTCATTATTTTACTGGTATTCATGGGTAAACATGTTTCTCTGAAGGAATTTATATCTATGTTTTCAGACTTATGTTATTCTATATTGATCAGTGGTATATATGGGATTCCTTCAGTCATGAAGTTTCCTTAATGGTTACTGTGGAAATTTTCCTTTACTTGATCAAGTTGTCGATTTGGTTAGGGTAGCATAGGTAATAAGATCACTTCACGAGCATTGATTTCCTTCAGTTTATAAGAAAGTTTGTTGGCCCTTGGTTATGGAAGCAGGCGAATATCAAGGAAGAAAAGGAAAAATGCAAACTGCACAAAAAACACAGTGATTGTCACTGGGTCGAAGTGAGCAAAATAGCAGAAAAGATGGAGCAAAGTAAAAGGAAGCAAGACATTGGATGATGAGATCGAGGATGACAAGTCAACAAGGGACATGGATCGTGGACAACTCAACAAGTGGAAAAATCCATCGTTGGATGCTTTGGAGCACCGCATAAGAAGGAAGGAAAGATAGGCTGGCGAAGACCTGAAATGTGGGTCAAGTTGACCTAGGGTTTTTGTATCTAGGGTTTTGACACTTAGGTTTTAACCTAAAGGTGTCTAAAAGCCATTGTAATGTATAAATAAGGGTCTAAAGGACCTGGGATGGGTGGGTGTTATGATTGTTGTTGTTATCTTTGTTATTGAGTGATCGAGTGAGTAATATTGGGTGAGGAAGGGTGAGGAAGAAGTGATGAGTACGAGAGCCTTCTGTATTGTAAGATCTTCAGTTGGGTGCATAGGGAGGGGAGAGATAGAGAGGAGAAGAAAGAATATTTTCTAGCTGAGAGCGCAGACAAGAATTGTATGTTTCACCTTAATATATTATAAAACATGGTGTTATCACTAGAATTTTTTCCGCAAATGGTTACAGGAATCTAGCATCTCCAAACACCCATCAGTTCCTCCATGGCCCAGAAAATCCATTTCCAAAGGGCACAAAACTATACAACTAGTTATAAAATCAGCATGCGCTAAGGATATAAAGGTAGTACATGCACGTGCGATAGTCGAACAACACCGGAAAAGTGCACATGCACCCGATGCATGACTGTGGATGCAAAAATCCATGTATACCTTAGAACGGTGCATTTATGATTTTGGTCGGCCTTCGACCCTGTTATCCCCCGCTTTCAAGGATAACTAGGAGATCATGTCCCAAGGCCCACAGGTACTAGACATGGAGTACCAAGAGTAGGATTGACTTCAACATGGCCCTGGAGGGTGTTATCAGACAAATTGGTAGGTGCAGACACTAACAGGTCTCCCTAGATCCACCTAGATCTAGAACAAAGCACACCAGAACATGACGCTTTCCTTAAGTTTTAAATGTTGAATTTACTAAAAGAGGGATAGGTGACATACCGTTTAAACATCACTTCCTCTTTCCATCACCATCCTAGCTCCATTCCAACACTCACACAATGATGAATCTGCAAAAGAATGAAACCAGCCAAAGTGATAGTAATAGCACAAACTCAATATAAACCTATGTATGTGATCAAGGAATCATACAATAAAACACAACAAGATTTATAGGAAAGAATCATATTAAATGTGAAAGAGATATTACAACCATGGCCTTGGTGTCGTAAGGTCCCTTCCAACTGTCCTTCATTCCCCACACACTTCTTTCTCCAAGGATTCTGAGACCATGGATCTGATAGCTACTCACAATATATCTTGACAAAGCAAATCTCAAAGCCACTCTAACCAAACTAACAATCCCAAGCCAATAACAACTTAGCCCCTCTCATTGAGATCTCCTCTCCTTTTATAAGTTGAAGAGGATAAGGTGAGGAGGTTAGGATGATCC
Source organism: Picea engelmannii (assembly GCA_009831015.1). Taxonomy (NCBI): domain Eukaryota; kingdom Viridiplantae; phylum Streptophyta; class Pinopsida; order Pinales; family Pinaceae; genus Picea; species Picea engelmannii. The sequence continues at coordinate 337,745 of ML776945.1, forward strand.
CACTAAATCATGAAAGTGAGTAAGATCCAAACCATTCGGATTCCACCTCAACATGGAAGTTTCTCCTTCTAGAAGATTTGAGAAAACGCTTGTTTTTCCCACATGTAAGCATTCTCGCACCCTGCCTATAGAGAAAACTTCAAACTCCTCATGACCTAGCTATGATGCAACCTACGAGAATCAGGAATTCTCGCACCCTAGCTATAATGTAGCCTGTGAACTTCCTTTTTTATAGGGTTTTTACAAAGGAAAATGCAACTTCTTTTCTCAGGAAAAGTTCTTCTCCCTTCCTTCTTCAGGAACTCAGGCCACTGACCCCTCTAAAAGCAACATATAGGTTTACATCATTAATGGTCATAGCGATGATGAAAATAATGTGTAATAGAGGGCCCACCTTTTCTCTCTTCCAACATCTTTATCCTGTCAGCAGCAACAACCTCCACCACCACTGACTTGGTCTTGTGTCAGAGAGGGTTCTTGCTTCATGAGGTAATTAGTTCAAGTATCGTGGTATGTGTCACTTTGATCATCAAAACCATTGAATGTATGCATCTGATTCCTTTTATTTCTAACAATTTCTTGGACCTTAAACTTTCCCACTTGACCATGTTTCAAGGATTGACAGGATGTCCTAGTAAGCCTGTGTCTGTTGGTTTTGGTTAGCCATTGGGCGTCGTCTCTGAAAATCCATCATTTGCTCCCTTCATAGCTTCACTTTTCCATCTTGTTTCCCACTCACCTATCCCATTCCACTTGTCTGAGCACTGGGTTGACCTATTTTTAGGATTGCATATTATCTAGTGGGAAGAAGGGGCTAAAGGCCCATAAGGTAAAAGCTGGTAAAAGATAAAATCCTAAGAATAAAACATCGAGATGCTTTGCCCAGGGATCCCCAATAAAGAAAGAAAAGGCTTCTCAGCAAGAAACAAGAGGTACCTAAAAAAATAATAAAACAATACCTAACCAGAGGATAGGGGGTCTCATCATGAGACAACCTATTAGGTCCATGGGTACCTAGCAGTATGACATTGCCATCAGTTGGTTACCATGCCAAGGCAGTGAATTTTGGTTACATGACCAATGGAAAGGGGGTCTCATCATGAGCCAACCTTCTCATTTCTGTGAAAGTACATGTGGGTAACGCTATTGCCATTGGTCACCACACCAGGGCAGTGTCCCCTAATTATCTCTTGAGCAAAAGAAAAGAAAAAATCAATAAAATATAAAACAACAAAAAGAATAAAGGCATTAATGGGCTTGGAAAGAATTCCATCCATGACAAGTACAACTCGCCTTCTACAAAGGCACCCACAGGTAACATCTTGCATCCTTGGCCTTCTTTCCACCCACCTGCTTGGACATCCCTCGACCACTTCATTCACTTACATGGCTTGGAAGAGGTTTCTTCCAGGAACTTCCCTTATTCAGTGGAAAATAGCCCAATAGGATGCCCTTCCCTTTTCCCATAATTGTATTGTAGGTTTGTGTAACATCTTTGATTTATTGACTGATCTATTAGGGGTATTATGCATATGTTTAATAATATTGACGATGAAATGTGATTGACATTTCTATGATCCCTGTGACTAATGAGCCTATGGAGGGTGTAGCCTTTGATGTGCAGGACCATGACCGATGGAAATGTACCATTTCAGAATAGTACACATGGGGAGATGATCAGTTCGGACCTCCATGGGGCTGAAGAGTCCATTAGGTGGATGTTGACACCCCATCAGGGGGAAGAGATGAGATCGATATGGATCAAGGGCATTTCACTAGAGAAGAAGAGGATGTTCCACCAGAGGTACCTCGACAGAGCTTGAATTAGGGGGGATGGCCCTTTTACAGTGGAACATTGGTCTTTGAAGGCCTAGGACGTCACCATATTGACCATGACATCATCTGACATCATGGACATCTTGGGAGGCAGACTAGGCCACATTGGCATGTGTGGCCATTTGAAGAATCCCAAGGAGGGATAATGTTTTGCTCCAGGATGCCCCATCTTCCCTAAAAGGGGATAATGTCTCCCTTGGAGGGGATTTTACTCAAATTTTAATCTTGATTAGGGTTTTAATTTGAAAATTTAATGTAAAACAATAGGATTTTGGTATTTTGGCCTTGTCGGCCTTTTTCATGACCTAAAATGTAAAATTAGGTCATGGTATTGTATAAATGAGGGATTTTACCTTCATTTTTTCATCACAACTCATTCAATCCATAAGGAGGTCTAAAATTTGTGCCCTCTCTTGGGTATTTGGCTATCTTGGTGAGGCACACTTCTTGAAGGAATACATTTTTGGCATATCTTAGCTTTTCTCTTGATGGAAGGTGTTACAACTAGGGTTTGCATGCTATTTCTTGGTGATATGTAAGTGTTTTTTCTACAAAACTTCTTAAATGAATGGTTGTAGTCTTATTTTATTTCATATGTTTATAATTTGCTAAATAAAACACTAGGTGACAAGAACACAAGTAGGTCCTTGTCTCATGTCCCCATTAAGAGAATTTTTCAGCCATTGAAGAAGAAAGAGAGAGCCTAGTTGTAGCTACACTCCTTTTCCTTCCTCCCTTTTACTAGCCATACCATATACAAATCAATAAGAAGGAGACGTCCTAGGCCTAGGCTATCTACACTTAGGGTCATTTCCTTCTAGGGTTTGATGAAAGAGCCTTGTTGTAGCAACATTCTTCCTCATTAGACTTTCTTTCTTGGTTGTATGCTTCATTAATTAGCTAGTTGTCTTGCCTTTTCTTCCTTCAGCTTTTGTGTCCTTTACTAAGTTGACTCCATTTTACCCCCTAAGGGACTTATCTAGAGAGACCTCATGCGCTGAAGTGAAATTGATCACAAACAACTCTCAAAACCCTTTGAATCAAACCCTAACTACTAACCCTAGCCTAAGAACTAACCTAACTAACCTGTGGTTTCCGTCATCCTTGGCTATTATATCATTTGTGCAACAATTTTTTTTCCTTTATAATCAAATTTGATGGTCATTTAAGACATTTATTGAATGAAGTGTTGATTAGTTACATTGAATTCCATATTGTCCAAACATTTATTGGTGAAGTGTTATATATTTCATTTGCTATTGATAAACATTGACTTCATCAACATTTATTGCCAAACTGCTTATATGCTATTCAGATAGTCATCTATTTGTATCAAGTACTAACCCATTGAGATATAGCTTGCATATATTATTTCTTGTTGCTTTGTCACAGGCAAGAATATCTTTGGGGGTTTACTTTATTTATTGGCCTTTGGCTGGACTATCTGCTTAGTTGTGATTTGTGAAGGGGGGAATAACACCTTTATCCTATAATCCTTTACCTCCTGAAAATCCTAGGTCACCAAGGACGTCTCCCTTGGGCCCTACCTCCCTAAAACGAAATAACCATCCCATTGAGGTGACATTGGGTGGGATTGGTTCCAGTTACACTAGTTTGAACTCCTTTCATCTATCTACCTTCCTAAACTACAAAATTTGCGATAACATTTTGGCGTCGTTTCCAGGGAACACTGAGTCAATTCTCCTCAAGATGACACTTTTCGGTAAGCCTTGCCTCTAGAGCCTTCATCTTACAAAGATTACCTAGCGACTCCACTTAGGGTGTTTTCCCTTTATTATTTGATGATTTCAAGCAAATCATCTGGCGACTCCAAAAATAGATAATGACGACCCGTAGTGGGCGTCAGTATATACCTTCATCTACTACTGTGGCCTCTACGAATTCTGTTGTCCCCATAAGTTCTCTTAATTGGTCTCACAAAGAAATTTTTGGCCCTTTGGACTTCTCCAACACCCCAGGAGGAATGCATAATCTACCCAGTAAGGTTGACTCCTGGCTACCTAGATTTTAAGGAGAAGATGGATCCTATGGAAACTCTCATTGGACCAAGTTCTGTGATGCTTTCCAATTTTCACCAATCCGGACAAGAACACCCTGATGTATTTTTAAGTCTCTTTGTGAGCTCACTCACCAAAAGTGCCAGAGGATGGATTAACAAACTCTCGAAAGGAAGCATCAAAACCCCTAAAGATCTTGAACAAGCCTTTAATAAAAATTGGTGTGAAAAGGAAAGCATGGTTTCCCTTTACTCTCAATATACTGATATTAGCAAGGCTTCTAGCGAGGGAATTAGGGATTTCAATGATAGGTTCAATCTTATCCTCAAAAAGATCTGACCTAGCTTCTCAGAAGAATCTGTCCTCCAACACTACTTGAACTCATTGGAAGGAGTTTTTCAGTTAACTCTCAAAGATCGGTCACCCATCGGTCATCCTCGACTCTAGAAGAAGCATAAGATTTTGCTTACCATATTGAGAGTAACCTTGAATTCGAAGACTACATCAATCAGGTGAATCTCTCACACAATAATAACCCTTGTAAATCTAGTGATGAGGATATCACAAAAACTGAATCCAAGCTCCCATAAATTCTTGAGGTAAAACTCATGCCTCCCAAAAGGAAATGGAGCACAACTTTCTCAAACATCAACGATGTCTTAAACGTCTCAAGAAAACATGAACTATCTAAGGGTTTGGGTATGGCCACTCATAAAAAACCTAATTTTGAAGATTCCTTATTTGTCCTGAACACACCAATGTTAGAAAATCAAGATATGAGTGAAACCAACAAGGATCCGAAAAATAGGCCTGAAGAGCCCCGGGTACATAATGGAACCAATTTAAGCACTAGTATGTCCTGTATCTTGCAAAGGGTTAAAAGGATTCATGAAATGTTGAAAATTTATTTTCTAGCAAAGCAAGACCCGGATGACCAATTATCTTTTGAGGGGATTCCCACACTATTACAAACCAGTCATTTTGAGCAAGATAAGAAAACACCCTCTTCCTTATTAACAGATCATCTTGGACCTAGTGACTATAATTCAGTGGATCCATACTCGTTTCAATATTCCCCCACTTTTCCCTTGATAGAAGAAGATACAGATTGGAGTGATTATCTCGACGATACCTCTGATATCTCTAAAGATTCATATGAAGATGTCTATCCAATACAAAGAGTAAGTATTATCGTTGAGTGGGATGAAAATATTTTCAAGGAAAGAGAAGTTCTAAACACCTTAAAGCCTAACAACATTGTGGATGAAAACCCTTGGTGTTTTCAATGCATTGAAGCACATTGGGAACATGAATGCCCTTGCAGTAATGATGGCTACCAAAAAGTAAATAATATAGGCCATGTCATAGAAACTCCTCAAATAAATATCACCACTGAAGAGCATCAAGAGGCCATGAAATAGGTAGCCAGGTCGGCCAGAATGGCGGTAATAAACAAACTAGAACAGTAACCAAAAGAAAATTTAAAGAAACAAGAGTTCCAAGTGTATAGAAGAAAGAAGTTGAACCAACCTGCCACTGACCAAACAAAAACCCCACCTTTGGGCGTACTTCCTCCCAAGACATCCAAAAATGAAGGGGTTAACTTGAACTTTGACTTTGAAGGGGCACTATCCAAGATGCATGTAATTATTCCCCTAAAAGAAGTCATTAAGGTCCCATATGTCAAAGAGAATTTTGAAAATTTCTTTCAAGGATCAGACGGACCTATGGACCCTCCTATCATGTTGCAATCCAACCACTTCAGGGTCCAATACGACAAACATCCTCCTTTCTTCATGAACTTGATAATGAATAAAAAGAACCTCAATAACTGCATGTTGGATACAAGGGCCAGTGCTAACATGATGTCCCTCAAGGTCATGCAACAACTAGGTTTGAAAGTCACACGACCTTACAATAATGTGTGTGGTTTTGAATCTAAAGCCATACCCACCCTTGGGGTGATTGATAATGTTGAATTTTTCCTTAAATAATACCCCGAGAAAGTCATCCACGTGGAAATAGTGGTTATGGACATCCCATATGTGTGGGGGATGTTGTTTTCTAGGAAGTTTTCCTCAAAACTTGGAGATACTCTTGATATGGACCTCACTTGTGTGAATATACCCTTGAAAAATGGGACTATTTTTCGTCTCCAAAATGTACCTGTGACCACAACTTATGTTCAAGAAACTAGTGATTCCATCAAGTATGACAAAGCACATGACGAGACCAGACAAACTCTTCATAAAAATTCTTAGAAAGATACGCCTTCTGCAACAGAGGAAGATTCTGATCAGATTATATGGCTCAAGAAAGAGGAATAGAAACAACTCCTAGATGAGTTAAAAATCAAGGAATCCGAGACTGTGAAGATACTAAAAAAGGTAGAAGATGATGTACAGATCCATCCATCGCTGCAAGAAGTCTTTACAGCAAAATCCCACCCACCTCCCTCTGCACAATACACCAGGGTTGTTCAAGGAATGACCAATTTCAAAATCAGAGAGTACAAGGAGGGGGACATAGTATGGATGTGGGATACCAATAAAGGGGAGCCTACTAATATCAAAGGCAACCCTCATTTTTGGCTTGGCCCTTTGAAGGTTGGAAGAAAGTCGGCCAATGATTCTTATTACCAGTCTACATTGGAGGGACGAAGACGCACAGTGCCCATCAACGAGCACCTCCTCAAACTCCACTAGGGTGAGGTGACCTGACATCACAGGTAAGTACATGTAAGTAGGCATTTTTGCATTCATGTATTATACCATTTTCATTGCATGTTAGTCTGCTTTCACACTCACCTTTATTGATTGTTTTATTTCAGTCTTTATATGTATATCCATATATGTTGGGGTGGCATTACCACCCCATTTTTTTTACTGATGCTTCTACTTGAGATCGAGCAGGTCAGTAGATTATGCTAGAGATGTTGAGGTTCTCATGTGCTCTATGGTGAGCACATGTACCTGAGTTGGAGCTAGATGGTATCCCCCACTTTCAGGGATAACTAGGAGATCATGTCTCTAGGCCCACAGGTCCTAGACATGGAGTACCGAGAGCATGATTGACTTTAGAATGGCCCTGGAGGGCCCACCTTTTCTCTCTTCCAACATATTTATCCCGTCAGTAGCAGAAGCCTCCACCACCTTCGGCTTGGTCTTGTGTCAGAGAGGGTTCTTTCTTCATGAGGCAATTAGTTTAGGTATCATGGTATGTGTCACTTTGATCATCAAAACCATTGAATGCATGCATCTGATTCCTTTTATTTCTAACAATTTCTTGGACCTTACACTTGCCCACTTGACCATGTTTCAGGGATTGACAGGATGTCCTAGTAAGCCTCTATCTGTTGATTTTGGTTAGCCACTAGGGGTCATCTCTAAAAATCCATCGTCCACTCCCTTCACAACTTCACTTTTCCATCTTGTTTCCCGCTCACCATAAAAGATAAAATAACAAAAATATTAAAGGCATGAATGGGCTTGGAAAGAATTGCATCCATGATAGGTACAACTCACCTTATACAAAGGCACCCACAAGTAACATGTTATATCCTTGGCCTTCATTGCACCCACCTGCTTGGACATCCCTTGACCACTTCATCCAATTACATGGCTTGGAAGAGGTTTCTTCCAGGAACTTCCCTTATTCAGTGGACACTATCCCAATAGGATGCCCTACCCTTTTCCCAGACTTGTATTGTAGGTTTGTGTAACATCTTTGAGATATTGGCTAATCTATTAAGTTTTTTATGCATATGTTTAATAATATTGACGATGAAATGCGATTGACATTGCTATGATCCCTGTGATTGATGAGCCCATGGAGGGCATAGCCCTTGATGTGCAAGACCATGCCTGACGGACATATACCATTTCGGACTAGTACACATGGGGAGATGATCAGTTCGGACCTCCATGGGGATGAAGAGCCCATAAAGTGGATGATGAGACCCATCAGGGGACAAAGATAGGATGAATATGGATCAGGGGCATTGCACTAGAGAAGAAGAGGACGTTCCATGAGAGGCACCCCGACAGAGCTTGACCTAGGGGGGATGGCTCTTTTTCAGTGGAACATTGGCCTTGGAAGGCCTAGGACATCACCATATTTAACATGACATCATATAGCATCATGGACTTCTTGGGAGGTACACTAGGCAGCATTGGTACGTGTGGTAGTTTGGAGAAGCCCAAGGAGGGCTAACGTTTTGCTCCAGGATGCCCCATCTACCCTAAAAGGGGCTAACGTCTCCATTGGAGGGGATTTTACTCTCTATTCAGCTTGATTAGGGTTTTAATTTGAAAATTTAATGTAAAACAATATGATTTTGGTATTTTGGCCTTGTCGGCCTTTTCATGACCTAAAATGTAAAATTAGGTCATGGTATTGTATAAATGAGGGATTTTTAACTTCATTTTTTCATCACAACTCATTCACTCCATAAGGAGGTCTGAAATTTTCTCCCTCTCTTGGTTATTTGACTATATTGGTGAGGCGCACTTGCTGAAGGAAGACATTCTTGGCATATCTTGGATTTTCTCTTGATGGAAGGTGTTACAACTAAGGTTTGCATGCTATTTCTTGGTGATATGTAAGTGTTTTTTCTGCAAAACTTCTTAAATGAATGGTTTTAGTCTTATTTTCTTGCATATGTTTATAATTTGCTGAATAAAACTCTAGGTGATAAGCACACAAGTAGGTACTTGTCTCATGTTCCCATTAAGAGAATTTTTCAGCCATTGAATAAGAAAGAGAGAGACTAGACATAGCTACACTCCTTTTCCTTCCTCCCTTTTTCTAGCCATACCATATTGAACTCAAGAAGAAGGAGACATCCTAGGCCTAGTTTATCTACACTTAGGGTCGTTTTCCTTCTAGGATTTGATGAAAGAGCCTTGTTGTAGCAACACTCTCCCTCAATAGACTTTCTTTCTTGGTTTTATGCTTCATTAATTAGCTAGCTGTCTTGCCTTTGCTTCCTTCAACTTTTATTTCCTTTACTAAGTTGACTCCATTTTACCCCCTAAGGCACTGATCTAGAGAGACCTCATGTGATAAAGTGAAATTGATCACAAAAAACTCTCAAAACTCTTTGAATCAAACCCTAACTACTAACCCTAGCCTAAGAACTAACCTAACTAACCTGTGGTTGTCGTCATCCTTGGTTATCATATCATTTGTGCAGAAAAATGTTTTACTTTATAAGCAAATTTGACTGTCATTGAAGACATTTATTGAATGAAGTGTTGATTAGTTACATTGAATTCCAGATTGTCCCAATATTTATTGGTGAAGTGTTATATATTTCATTTTCTATTGATAAACATTGACTTTGTCAACATTTATTTCCAAATTTCTTATATGTTATTCAAATAGTCATCTATTTGTATGAAGTACTAACCCATTGAGATATAGCTTGCATATATTATTTGTTGTTGCTTTGTCACAGGCAAGAATATCTTTGGGGGTTTACTTTATTTATTGGCCTTTGGCTGAACTATCTTCTCGGTGGTGACTTGTGAGGGGGGGAATAACACCTTTATCCTATAATCATTTGCCTCTTCAAAATCCTAGGTCACTGGGGACATCTCCCTTGGGCCTTACCTCCCTAAACAAAAAGAACCATCCCATTGAGGTGAAATTCGGTGGGATTGGTTCTAGTGACGCCAGCTTGAACTCCTTTCATCTATATACCTTTCTAAACTACAAACTGCGTGATAACACACCCACTTCTGGTTCATCTCCCAAGTCAAATTGACACCCAAATCCGAGCTGAATCTAAGTGGGGGTCTGGTCAAAGACCTAAGGATGCCCTAAAGAGCCCCTTGTTCACACTAAAGATTGGTTGAATAATGCCTCAAAGCTTTGCTATAAAAAGAGGCCATGGGTGCACTATATTTTCAATGAATTCATTTATATTGTTATGTTGCCTATATTCTCTTAGAGGAACCTCTTTCCTCATTAGAGAATACAAGCACCATCTCATTTAGCCATTCATATCACCTCTTGAGTGAATGAGTTTTGGATTTATTCACCATTTCCTTCTAGTTTTCTATTTTTAAGAAGATCTCAATCATTGGGGGTTCAAGAGCCCTCCCTTGGAGGAAGAGGGGACCCATATGTCTCCCTTTCTCTTTTGTGTTTTCCCATTAATACAACTTATCCATTGGTGGCATGAATGTTTTTTTCTTTTTGTTTTATTTCCCTTATGCACTCTAGTTTAGTTTCTTTTATTTTTATTAGCTTAGTTGTTTGTGTATTTCTTATGCTTGATGTTTCTAAATCTTACATTCATTGTTGTCTTGTCTAGCTAACCCAACTGGACTTGTAAACGTCCTTATTTTTATCATTTAGGTGATGAAAGGGATGCAACAGATTGGCAGCTCCACTGGGGATAGGTATCAATTTCCTCCCCATTTGGGTTGATTTAGCACTTCCTTTTTTTCTTATTTAACTTGCAGGAACCAGAACCGGCCCATGCCTGCCTGCAAAAAGCCAAATTCAAAGCTGAGCTGAGAGAATTTCATTCGAAATTTTCTTATCGGTCGTGTAACAGAAAATGCGTAGGTTTTTTAACCCACGGGCGCGTCTTCCGAGCAACTATGACCAACTCACTGTGTTTCTCAGGGCATTCTGTGCACCTGTGTCAAAAATTCATTTTTAATTTGCGTATTGGCGCCAAATGTGCCTCTGTCTACTCTGTGACCAGTGCATTTGTCCAAAAAATCATACATTCTAAGGGTTTTTGTGATGTGTTGAAGGCCCATAGCCTTCTTAAGTTTGATTCTATGTAGATTGTAATATGCACCACACTTAGATTCTCTGTCCACATGAAGGATTAGTCAAAACATAGGCACTTAGGGGAGTTAAAATCCATATTTATCCTCTTTTTTCTTTCATTTTTCCACATGAATGGCTTGCTTTGATTAAAGCTAAGTTGGAATCATTCTATATCACAAATATAACTACTTGCATTGGGACCATAAATTGAACGTCAATATTTGAGTATGCTCTTCTCTCGCGCCATAAAGAGATCTTGAGAATCAGAAAAATGATTGAGGGAAAATTTTATCTCCCTTAAAAGACAAAATATTTAGGAGAGGACAAAAACCCCCTCAGGACTCCTCTTAGTTTCATTTTTCAAACACATATTAAATTTGTAAGGGCCCATACATGCCCACATGCTACAAAGATAACATAGTTTTGAATTTACTTTCTTAGATTAAATCACTAGGGAAGTTTAAAGGTTTTGTAACCATCCCATACATGCCCACATGTCCACAATCTAGGATAGTTTTTGAATCTTTCTTAGATTAAATCACACTAGGGAGTTAAAGGATTGGTAAGGACCCATATGTCCACATGCTAGTTCTCTAGGGACTTTAAAATTTCGCAAGGTTGTACCAATGGAATTTAGTAAATTAAGTAATCAAGACTTGTAAGGACCACACGAAGTCCACATGCAGTAAGGTGACACCTAACTTATTAAAAATTTGGCACACTTTCACTTGTTCACACACAAAGTCACAACTCACTCACATAGCTTCATCTAGAAAATCGTGGAGGTTGAAGTAAATTTCATCCAAATGGATTCCGAAATGGCCCACCCCTTTTCTTGACGAGACTATCCACTCCCACTTAATTTCAATAAGATCGGTTCACACCTCCAATCTCTTAAACAACCACATCTAAAAAAATTTCTAAAAAACTCACTAAGTTTTCCTCCACAGGAGGTGCCAAAAGAATGTTTTTAGTCTAGGTAGGATCTCGGGGATAGGCATCCAAATAACTCCCCGTTATCTTGTTCTCACATCTTCAAACCATAGAAGTTGTCAAATATGGAACTTTAAATCCTCCAAGTCAAGTGTTCCTAACGCCATAAGGTAGGGAGATACCCATGAAGGGTCGAAGGCCAAGGTCCAGTTGTTCTGTGCATCCCCCCTTGAGGAACCCACCTCTTGGATGGGATCCAGCCTGTGACCCATTTCTTAGGCCAAAAATATAAATGTCACACTTTGACCAAGGTAACTAGTGACCAAATTTTAGGACATCTACCCAAGTGGCAATTATGGGTTGCAATTGCACCTTGATCGGATTTTGTGTGGCTATTGGGAAATATCGCCAGCTCTTTTCGGATATGCACACTCTACCCCTCATTATAACTGATTACTTCATCCTTCACTAGTTCTTCTTCCGGTGGCTTCAGACCCCACCGTTGAGTGCTATTGGAAGGTCCAGTGCTATTAGAGAGGAAGGATGTTACATCTTTTAGGACACGAGCATTTGTTTTCTTTGTTCTCCCACACAGACAAAATCTATGTACCCACATGTATGCTTCTTTGTCAATTGATTTATGTATGCTTCTCTTGTGATTACATGCGATTGTGAGATATATTATGAAGGTCAAAAAATCATAACAAAGACTCTTGTTCATTTTTTTCTCTCATCACTTGCACACATACACTTTGCTAGTCAGACATCATAGGGGACCCATAGAATCCCCATCATTCTAGATGCTTGCTAAATATCCCTCCCATTCTAGGGGGAGTTCTAGTCTTTCCAACTCATCGACTCCACCTTCTCACACCCCTGTGAGTGCTACCATCTTGGGATCTGATTTGCTTGGGTCCACTTCCAAAGGTCAATCATCCACTCACTTTCCTTTACAAGGAAGCACGGGGCACACTTCTTCCCCAGGAGGAAGTACAACCCCACCTAACCCACCTCAAGGGTTAGGTACCCAAAAAATTCACACCATGGTTGGAGCTAATCCTCCACCACCACCTGAGATGCCATACTTGGCTTCCCTCAACATACTAGATCTAACTAATCTCACCAATGATCCTATATTGCATGACCCCACATGGCCTACAATGCCTACCAAACTACCTTCAGACATTCCCAAGTTCGAAGGAAAAGTGGGAGACGACCTGACCAACCATATCATGACCTTCCACTTATGGTGCTCTTCAACCAACATCATGGATGACTCCCTCTGATTGAGGTTATTCCAACGCACATTCACTAGCCCATCAAACAAGTGGTATGTAGAAGAAAAATCTGGGTCCCATGTGACCTTTGAATCTTTGGCCAAAGCATTTTTTACCTTCTTTCAACTACCAATCCATCATGACAATGGTCTCAAACTTCTCTCACAGTTTAAACAAACCTCTTCTACACACAATACTGACCACATTCACAAATGGCATTGGTGATGTAGTCTATGCAAAGTTGAAGCCACCAAGCAACAATGCCTCAATTGGTTTCTCAAATCACTTGTTCCCTCCTTGCCAAGGACATGGTCGCCACCTTCCCCCAATCTAAAGAAGAATCCATTGACAAGGCCCAACAATTCGAACTCATTTATTCATAGTCTAAATAATTATATATAGTACTACTTGACACCCCAAGACCCGTGTCATTCAGCCAAGACAAACCAGGGATGTCTCACTCAGCGGATGGATTTATTGGTACCACTACACACCACAATTCACACCTCCAACAACCACCTATGTATGGAACACCTCAATATCTGTCGGCATATGGAAGAAATATTATCCTCCTCCCCCTTATCAACAACCATACCCTCTTTCCCTTCCTCCACCCATAAGTGGACCATCGTGGGCACCCACAATACGCCCAATGGTCCAACTAAGTTCTGGTACCTCCTCTACCTCATCTTACACCCTAAGAACTAGTGAAAGTGCTACGCCTTCCTATATACCCTACGAACCATTGCCACCAAATAATCTGTACTTTCCACTTCCTGGCCTTCCAAAGCCCATGGATCCACCACAAGGACACCCACACACCAGGGTTAACTTTGTTCAGACCTCTCCCATTCAACAATATCAAAATTTTGAACAACTAAATACGGAAAATCCAACCCATCAGTCAAACAATTCCAAAAATAAAGGAAAAAACCGAAACAATAATAATCCAAGACCAGGAGTGAACCATAAACACCCCCAACAAAACCAACCTGTCAGGAGCAACTAGAATCAGGGGAACCAAAACCACCAAGGGGGCAATAACAACAAATGCCAAGGGAAGAACAACAACAATCTTTGGACAAACTTCCCTTATGCCCTTTGCGATGAGTATGGCCATTATACTCACCATTTCCCTCAAATTGCTTACTTTAAAAGGATGAAAGAATCCATAAATGGACCACGTCCCCCCCCCCCACTACCTGCCCCCCAACAGGCCCCACAATAATATGTATAGAAACCACCCCCTGTCGTACTGAAAAACCCCATTCCACACCAAGGGGTGATGAACACCCAACAAGAGATGCATTCGACCCCACCACAAATGGACAGTATCCAAACCCAGGCACTCCTACAGATCACACTATCCTCCTCACTAGTGAGGAATAATTTGTTCTACAAACATGCAATCATCAGCACAGTGCACCCCCTACATCCACTCCCACTACCTCAGAAGCAACCAAAATCACAACTGGACCACCTTTGATGATTCCTCACCCTAATACTGAACCACCCCTTCATATTCCTCATATCCCATTATGACGAAATGTCAACAACTCTTAGGCTAGGGCAGCACACAATTACAATTTGGTCGATGACTTTGCACAATCTCCTGCTACCATGTCAGTTTTAAAAGTCCTTCAAACTTGTCCTACTCAACAAAAATTGTTACTTTCCACCCTAGGGGTAGTCAACCTTGTTGATACTCGACTCATCACATGTGATTTTGATAGTGGGGAACCTCGTCTCCCCACTTTGATCGCTTTCCAAATATCGGTTAAAATAAAGAACATCATAGTTCACCACTGTATCATTGATGAGGGTGCATCCACATGCATCATGTCCAAAAGTGTATGGTAGAAAATTGCCTCCCCCAAGATCATACCATCCACCATTACTCTGAGAGCTTATGACGGACGACCATCCTCTCTGGAAGGGCTCTTTCAAAATGTCCTCGTTGAACTCAGGGGAAAGACTATCCTCATTGAAATTGAAGTTATCAACGCTCCGCTCGATTACAACATCTTGTTCAGATGTAGCTACATGTATGCGATGAAGGTTGTTTCCTCTTCTATGTTTCAAAAAATGATGTTCCTCCACCACGAGAATATCATCACTATCAACCAAGTATCACATTATGAGCCCAACCCTTCCTCCAACATCGATAATATCCTACCCTTTGTTCACACTAATCCTGAGGCCTACCCACTCATTGAGATGGGTCTCAGAATTTTCAAATACCCATCCTTTCTAGGTACATACCATGGAGCACCTCTACTCATAAATCCCTCAGCACAAGTATGTGTCATATCCTCCAATGGAACAGAAACTAGAGATACCCTTCCTCCCGCAGAGGCTTCCTTACTATTTGACATCCCACTCGTCACAGAGCTCCTTCCTCAGGAATCCCTTAAGAACCCTCTAGCTCCCCCTGTTCCTGATTACACCCTCCCCTAGGGCCACATCCCAGTTTGGGAGACAGTCCTCCAAGCCATTACACAAATCCCCTTCTTTTACCCCCCACCGGATGTACAATATTTCCAGGTAGCCGCTGCGCTTACCCTTCCCAATATGGTGCTGGAAATTCTAGTATGGTATCTACATCCACCTGCGATGGTCCCTCAACCATCCCTCCCTCCCCAAACAGAAGGAATCCCGTTGCATATTCCAATACTTACTCCCACCACACCACCCACACCCCCACTCACTAGCACCATTACTACAACTGGGGGAAGAAGGAAGAATAAAGATCACACCACTCCACTTCCACCCCAAGTTCAACCTCCTTGTGCACTATGTGAGAAAGATGATCACCCCACCAATAAATGTCGGTATCTCCCCAAGATGTGCAGTTTAATTCAACTCCCTCGAGCGACAACACCGATCGTCATTTCATCCATTTCACATAATACTACCATTACATCCCATACATGAGGCAAAGGCCTGTGGACCAAATTTTCATGTGCCATTTGTTCAAAATACAACCATTACACCCACCATTTCCCTACGCTATCTCACTTTCGGTAGAGGCTAGCAGCCGTACGCCAGAGATTTCAGCAAGAACCCCTCCCCTCCATATCATCTCACACACATGTCACTGACATCCACTATTTCACAACCTCAATCAATGAACGTATGTGATGTCCTTTCTCTCTATGTGAATCACTTGATCACTTCACATATCAATGTCCTACGATCATTGAATATAGGTGTCGTCAATTGGCCCTTATTCCCAATCCGACCATCACCCCAACTCCAATAACTCCAGTAGTCCCCCCTACTCCCTCTCCGGATATGGTTTACATCTTTTCCCCCGAGCCTGAGGCACTTCCCACTCTTCCCTGGTTCATATATAGTCTCGAGGAGGATTTGCTTCCAAATCCCCCCAATTCTCCCATTGATTTCCCCACAAAATTTTTATGCCCAACTACCATTTTCAACCCATAGTATCTTGATATTTTGTTTATGTTGAGCAAACCCATGCAACCCCCTTACATCCTTCCCCCAACCTCTTCACTAGAAGATAATCACACGGTGACAATCACCAATGTTACTTCTCTAGATCCCTTATATTATCGACAATTCCACTGCGACAAAGA
Source organism: Picea engelmannii (assembly GCA_009831015.1). NCBI lineage: Eukaryota > Viridiplantae > Streptophyta > Pinopsida > Pinales > Pinaceae > Picea > Picea engelmannii. Next base: position 354,197 of record ML776945.1, read on the forward strand.
CATCCTCAAGGAATTAACTACAATCGATTTCCCATGAGATCCACTCCATCACAGAGAACTCTTTATTTCAAAGTAAGCCTTTATTCTTCCCAAACAAAACCCCATATATGCAATCGAAACCAAATATTTTCTCCCCTCGGGGCATATAGATTGGTTCAATAATCCTATCCCTGCCCCCGACGCTTTTGAATAAGGCAACATGGCCAACATTTCCCCCACTGTCAAAATTGATATTTCCATCAAACTTGGAATCATATAGGAAATCACCATCAATGCTGCATGCTCTCTCGAAGAACTCATAGCTTACAAAGCTCTCTTCCAAGAATACCGAGACATTTTTGCCTGGTCATACACAGAGGTGCCAGGCCTTGATCCCTCTATTGTAGAACATCATATAGACACTTGGCCTGATATCACACTTGTATGACAAAAGCAACATCCATTACACCCATCCAAAGAGACATCCATCAAAGTCGATATTGAAAAATTACGTGCTACAGGTTTCATATACCCCATCGCATATACATCATGGGTCTCTAACCCCATCCCCATTAACAAAAATCAGGGCACTATTCGTGTCTATACAAACTTTCACGATCTCAATCACACCTGTCCCAAAGACAATTTTCCAATGCCCTTTATCGACCAAATTATGGATGATTGTTCTATCCATGAGGCTTTGTCCTTCATGGACGGTTTCTCTAGCTACAACCAAATTCAGATTCACCCAGTCAATCAATACAAAACCACATTCACTACCCCCTAGGGTACTTTTGCATATCATGTCATGCCTTTTGGCCTCAATAATGCTAGTTCCACTTTTCAATGCACCATGACATACATCTTTCATGATCTAGCTCAAATCATCCTCAGCTACTTGGATGATCTCACCGCTCGATCCAAGAAACACACTCAACATATTGATGACTTACGCATTATCTTTCACAAGTGTCGTTAGTACAATATCCTCTTGAACCCTCTCAAGTGCATATTCTACGTCACCACTAGATGCCTCCTTGGCTTCATCATCTCCCAACATGGCATCATAGTGGACCCCCTTAAGGTCCAAGCCATCATGGAAATCCCCACCCCTCGGAATTTATGCCAGCTGCAAAGCTTACAAGGAAAAGATAACTTTTTATGTCGCTTTGTCCCCGATTACACCACTCAGGCACACCGTTTCCTTCACCTCTTATGTCACGATATCCCTTTCCAATAGGATGAACATGCCCAAAATTATTTTGATGATCTCAAAATGGCCCTCTCCAATGCACCATTGACCAGTCCACTCGACTATGACCGCGACTATATCCTCTACTTATCGACCTCATCCATCTCTGTAGAAGGAGTTCTCGTCTAATTAGGGGATGACGACCGAGAGAGTGTCATTTACTATATTAGTAAAAACCTTTCAGGGCCACCCTTGAAATACAATAATGAAGAGAAACTTTCCCTTGCATTTGTCCTCAAAGTCCAGAAACCACACCATTACATCCTACTTCAAACTACCAAGGTCATAGCAGATTCCAACCCCATGCAATACTTGATCAGTCGCTGGAAAATTAATGGAAAATTTCCCTGATGGATTGTCATCCTTTAGGATTATGACCTCAAATTTTAAACACCTAAGAGAAAGAAATCCATTGTCCTTGCCAAACTCATTACGACATTTCCTTATGATAATACTAGCTCTCCTGTCAATACCGAATTCCTCGACGAACATCTCTTTTTCATCCCTTCAATTGATCCTTGGTATGAAAATCTCCTCGTCTACCTCTGAACACAGAAGTTTGAAAACCACCTCTCTAGGGATGATCGTCGACGTATTCGGCACCAGGCCCCTCACTCCCTCCTTATCGGTGATATCTTATATTGACAAGGGGTCAACACAATACTTCGTCAATGTTTAACTATTGACGAATCCAATAGAGTCTTGAATGATTGCCATAGTGGTGTCTGCGGTGGCCACCTCTCAGGGATGTCCATCGCCCAAAAAATCATTCAAGCGGGTTATTTTTGGCCCACATTGTTTCATAATTTCATTCATGCTATGAAGCAATGTGACAAATGTGAGCTATATTCCAACAAAGTGATAGCACCACCTGCGCTTCTCCACCCAGTAATTATTGCTGGCCCCTTTTGAAAATGGGGCATAGACTTCATGACTTGCAACCCTCCATCTAGAAATGGACACAAATACATCATCATGGTAGTCGATTATTTCACCAAGTGGGTTGAATCCATGCCCACCTTCAACAACACCACTGACACTGCAATGTGCTTTTTCTTTAACCACGTCATCTCCCACTTTGGAGTCCCACTAGAATTAGTCTCTGATCACGGGAAACACTTCAAGAATGAGATTTTTGTCGAACTATCCTCTAAGTTAGGCTTCTCCCATGTGTTCGCCTCCCCATACTACCCCCAGTCCAACGGACAGGTAGAGGTGGCCAACAAGGTCCTCAAAACCATGTTGCAACACATAGTTAACAAACATAAGACCAATTGGCACCATATGTTGTTTTCCACACTATGGGCTTATCGTACGACAGTTAAAACTGCCACTGGTTTCACACCATTTCATCTTGTCCATGGGGTTGAGGCCACTCTCCCCATTAAGTGTGAAATTCCCACCTTATGCACTGTTATTGAGCTATACCCGACACTACTTCAATGGAGCAATGTTTTCTAAAATTAGAGTCACTAGATGAAGACCGTCAATATTCATTATAGAACAATGAGGCAGCCAAAAAATGATCGAAGGCCACCTTCGATCGCCATGTCAACCTTCGCTCATTCAACAAAGTCGATCTCATCCCTGCTTACGATATCGCTCATGATACCTTCGACCATGGAAAATTAGAGTCATTATGGCATGGACCTTACATCATCCAACATTGCCTCACAAAAGGCGTCAACATCCTAGCCTCCCCTGAAGGCCATCCTCTCAAAGAAATCGTCAACAGGTTGTACTTAAAGAAATTTTATACCTGAGCGTAGCCATTCTACACTAGGTTGTTTTTTTTGTACACTTTTTGTAGAGTTTTTAATATTCTTTTTCCTCCATGCCTTGCATCTAATCTATCATTTTTTGTTATTGACATATGCATCCTCCATCGGCCTACCACATCGATTACACCAACGGAGCTAGCCATTGGACACAAAATCTTGTTTCGGTAGCTTGGGCCCTCTATACCCCCTTACATGAACTGCTCCAATCTAGTGGCATATGCCTGGGCTCAACAACCAATAACCAAGCAGAATATACAACCGTCATTGGCCTCCTTGTAGAGGCCAATAGCCACTAGATTCGTCACCTTAACATATTATTAGATTCCCAACTCATTGTCCTCCAGCTAAATAATGTGTACTGTGTCTGCAGTCCTTGCCTCTTCCGCAAATACCTGCATGTTAGACTTTTATCTCGACATTTTGATTCAATCACATTTACACATATTCCAAGGAAATTTAATCAAATAGCAGACAATATGGCTAACCTAGTGTTAGATTGACATTTTTCCCATCAAGTTACCATTACACATGCATAACCCATCAAAAGTCTGTCATAGCATATAAATTAGACATCATAACTAAAAAACATCAGCGCATGTGAACATCACAAGGATCCCAAAATGTATATCCATATATATATATATATATATATATATTGGTTAATGTGCCATCAATGTTTACAAAAAAATAGTACATGTATAAGTTCCATAGGTAGGTGAACCACCTCACCCCTATAAATACAAAATTGGTGTCACAACACCACATACAAAATGGTCTTGCAAGCCTATATAAATACAAAAATACATATACAGAGGCCCTCATGGTGCCTCTAAGGCTCCATCACCTCGTCCTCTCTCAGGAGGAGGTGCCCCACCAGCTAGGGGTCCCTCAGGTCCTGGGGGCAGTCACCTAGTCATAGATGCACCCGCTACAGCTTCTCTACGGACCAGGGTCCGTGACTTCATCGGAAGGCCCACACACAACTCCAAGACTCCCTCTTCCTAGATACGCACCCACATACCCTCGGGAAATCCTTGTAGTACCACCTCCAATCGGTGGCGAAAATCCTCGAACTCTCCCCCAGCCCTCGCCAGAGGAGCATGTGATGGACCTGCACCCGGATCATCAAAACAATGTCTCATGCCTCCTCTATCACCATCAGCCGGCCTGACACCCTCCTCATCCCACTGTCGTCTCTCCCCTACCCATGGCTCTCCACACAGTGGTCTCACTAATCCCTACCATGAAGGCACTCTGACCAACTCAACCTCACGTCCACGAGGTCCCACATCTGCACACACAACAAACAAGTGATAGAATAAACATCCATATATACATAAAGAACATGTTATACTATCTAAAGATCAAAACATCAAATATAACACCATACCACTATGGTCGAACAGTTCTCTGGGGGTTAGCACCACATCTGCATCTTCTCGGAAGTCCACCCCACTATATGGGTATCGGAGTATAATTTGTGGCATCTGAAACCACACCTATGCATCCTCGACTGTAAAATAATGGCCACCCTCCCCACCACCATGATGAACCAAAATCTTCTCCTACCATCTCAGTTGCATCTCTAGCACACCAGGTGCATCCAATAGCACTCTAGGGTGCAACATGGGAACCCTCTCCAAAAACCACGCTACCAATATAGACCCAAAGGAAAACTCCCCTAAGTCAGCATCTTGAGACTTGTTGCACTATGCCACCATCTTGTCATGTAGCATCAATCCCCAGGCAAAATACTCACCCCCCAGTTCCCTCTCCATGATCCTCAGTTGATCCCCACTAATCTTCTGAGTCGTGAAAGACCCATAGACTCTCACAATCATCGCTTCCACGCAATGATGCACCAGGGCATCCATCACCCCAATCCTCACCACCGACCCCGACATGAAGTCCTCTCCCAAACAATATGTCTAGGCTAGGTCATCCAACTGACCATACCCAGGTACCACATGCTCAATAGGTAGAAGGGTTCCCTGAAAAGGGAGTCTAGTCAAAAAATATAAATCCTCTATCCCAGAGAATGCAATATGCTCACCTTAAATAATGAAACACTGCATATCCAGACTCCACATCAAAATCATGAACTGCAACAGGTACTCATGTGCCCGCACTAGTGAACACTCAAAAAACTTCAGAATCCCATAGGCTGTCAAAGCACCTCGTACAACCGGCTCCTCATCTCTCACAACCTCTCTTGGGTGCACCCAGTCCCTCTCCCTCCAGTGGATCGACATCATCAACTGGTCACCTGCATCCACACATACAAGATTTGATCAGCCATCAAAAATCATAAAAACACCAAAATCTCCAAAAAAGATATTTTTTTACTTCCTTCTGCTTTGCCTCAAAGGCGTGACTTTCTTCCACATAGACATGCACATATGCACACCTGTTCACCCCACAAGTGTGCACATATGTTCTCCTATTCATCCCACAAGTGCGCACTCATGCATGACTATTGGCAATACAGGTGCGCACACATGCACCCCTGTCACACACACAGGTGTGCATCCTAGCGTGCTTGTTCGCTACACAGTTGTGCACACATGCACAAATGTCAGGAACACAGTCACACATGAATGCGCTACTATTCTTTGAACAGGCACGCATTCCATGCATGCCTGTTTTCCCCATTTGGGCATCCCCATGCGTGGATATCCCAATTACATCCATGCACTCATGTGCATGAAACATTCGATCGCCCATGCATTGGGGGGGCCACCCTCACAAAACCCACCTGTACAACCATCCATACAAGCCCTGTCCAAAAAGGAAACCATAACTACTATGCAGGAGGTTACGACCACTAACTTGACACTCACTGATCCTGAATTGGTTGGATCGATCTCCCAGAATCTCCAAATCTCTCCTCAAACCTCTCGTTAATCCACTATGACAGCAGGTACAAATGAAGTGGCAATGTGGGCCCTACAACTATATATAGTCCCTTTTGCCAAAACTTCGATACTCAATACCGAGAGCTCTGAGCGTCCGTTTTCCAGTCCGTCTCCAGCCATGGGACCAGGATCCCACCACCCAGACAGTCACATTCCCCGGGCCACCATCCATCCTCGGCCCCCGGGGTGCATTTTTCTCACATCATGCTCAGGTACGCATGCTCATGTTCAAAATTATCAAATAATTGTTATATATTCTTTACTTTCAGATATTGTTCATGATGGGTATTTGGTTTTTGATGTGTGCAAGTACTTGGTCACCACCTGCTAGAATGACCCTTTCAGGTATATGATTTCTACTGGCATGTAATCATTCCCTCTGAATATCAATTGCATATCCCACTCACACCCCCCGATATTTTCCTCTAGGGTCCCCCCATCCGGCTCTGCAGTACTCACACCTCCACTGCATTTTAGTACTGTCAACCAGTAGAACTCTCTCCCACATGAGTTTTCCCCATCATAGTCCCCTCTGGCACTTTGATACTCGTGTTGTTTTCACCCCCTCGGGCTGGCAGTCCTCATATTCTTTGCATTCCTAAGAATCAATCGCATTTTCCTTCTCCTCATTTTGCTAGCTTCCCCATAATAGACTCCCGAATAATATCATCATGATTCGCATTTGACTACAGCTCTGAAGTATCATTAGCCCTCCATCTCATTCACCATCAATTTTCCCATCTGCAGATTGTCCTCCATTCATTTTACCTAATACAGAAACCCACCTATGGGGCCCCCACCCTCCACCTGTTTTCCAAGAAACTTGTTCCCTCACAGGCTAAGCCATATTTCATAGGGACACCCATTTCTGTATCTGTACACTTCTCCCAAATTATTATTTATTCATTTGGTAATTGTACAAAATCTTTGTTTCCAACCTTTTCATAGTTTTTTGTCATCCCCTTTCGTGACCTTATTTTCCCGGAAAAAGAAACCCATGTCGCCCTCGGTTGGGGAATTCATTATCTTCTACTCTCATTGACATCATCCATAAACCCCAAGTATCCCATAGTCCATGTACCCCTGATCTCTGAGTTTGTCAACTTTGTCACGCCTCTGGCCCAATTTAACCCCAATCTAGTCATCCCCCTGATGCTACATTCAGTTGCATGGTTGTTGCCACTTATTCTTCACAGATATCCCCAACCAAGGGCAGTCTTGAGTCTCCCTATATCTTGACTACGTCCATGTTCCTCATCTGTTCTTGATTTTATCCCGTGGATTTCATGAAGCCCTTTGCTTCTTGGAGTTGTGTCTCCCTTTCTTTTGACATCAACATAGTTTCCAGAAGGGCGACAATATCTTGGCTCTCATTACCTTTATAACGAGGAGTCTCGGACGAAACAGAGAGACCCATCATTGCTCTCTGTTGTCGTTGACCCCCACAACATTCGACTTCAACACTTCATCATATTGCGATGGGTCTTACTTTGCGACTATTGTAGTTGTTTTTATATTTTCCGAAGACCTCTGAAATTTGATAGGCTATCAATGCATGTGTATCATCGACACTTATTACATGTGTCATCACCTCTTTTTAGAGTTTGTTCACCATCAATATTTTCCTCTACCATTATCAAACCACCCCGGAGGGCACTGTAGTTATCTATGACAACACACAACTTCAGTTACTGTCTTACACATTTTAACTTACATGACATGAGCATGGGGCATGCCCACCTCATTTGTACACAATTCTATTTTTCCACACCTAGTGAAAGGTTTGGGTCCCATAGGTTCCCCTCTCCCTCCAATGGGTCTCTCTTGAAACTCCTCTCAACACTCTTTCTTATAATGGTACTCTCAGTAGAAGAAACATTGGTTTATTTTGGCTATACGTATGCTCCTAACCTCACACATCAGGGGGCATCTATTATCACTGGAATTTTTTTCGCAAATGGTTATAGGAATCCAGCATCTCCAAACACCCATCAGTTTATCCATGGCCCAAAAAATGCATTTCCAAAGGGCACAAACTATACAACTAGTTATAAAATCAACATGCACTAAGGATACAAAGGTAGTGCACCCACGTGCGACAGTCAAACAATGTCGGAAAAGAGAACATGCACCCGATGCACGACTGTGGATGCAAAAAGCCACGCATACCTCAGAACGACGTATTTATGATTTTGGTCGGCCTTCCACCCACTTCTGGTTCATCTCCCAAGTTGATTTGACACCCAAATCCGAGTTAAATCCAAGTGGGGGGCTGGTCAAAGACCTAAGGGTGCCCTAAAGAGCCCCTTGTTCACAATAAAGATTGGTTGAATAATGCCTCAAAGCTTTGTTATAAAAAGAGGCCATGGGTGCACTATATTTTCAAGGAATTCATTTATATTGTTATGTTGCCTATATTCTCTTAGAGGAACCTCTTTCCTCATTAGAGCATACAAGAACCATCTCATTTAGCCATTCATATCACCTCTTGAGTGAATGAGCTTTGGATTTCTTCACCATTTCCTTCTAGTTTGCTATTTGTAAGAAGAGATCAATCATTGGGGCTTCAAGAGCCCTCCCTTGGAGGAAGAGGGGACCCATGCGTCTTTCTTTGTCTTTGGTGTTTTCCCACTAATACAACTTATCCATTGGTGGCATGAATGTTTTTTTCTTTTTGTTTTATTTCCCTTATGCACTCTAGTTTAGTTTCTTTTATTGTTATTATCTTAATTGTTTGTTTATTTCTTATGCTTGATGTTTCTAACTCTTACATTCACTATTGTCTTGTCTAGCTAACCCAACTGGACTTGTAAGCATCCTTATTTTTCTCATTTAGGTGACGAAAGGGATGCAACACACAGTTTTGTGGATGTAGCCCTAGAGAGAGGGTGAACCACGTATATCTTTTGTTTTGTGTGATATTGATGCTCTGTCCTTTGTCATTTGATACACTTCTATTTGCATTACTGTGATTAGATCTGATAGATAGTTCTGCAGAGTAGATATGAACTAGTAAATGATATATAATTGCTATATTGTTCTTGTATTATATCCACTTGATATTGTTGGCATGTTTTATAGGCAACATATTCTTTTCATTGATGGAAAGTACAACAGCGACGTTGGTAGGGTTACAGTTGGGAGACAACAATGGAAAACAGGTAGGCAAGGAAGATCAACAACGATGATGGCATGGAAAGATCAGAAGCGTAACAATGAAGAGAAACATTGATCATTGGATCCCATTTAGAATTACCTATGACCGTCAGATCTGAATCCAGACAAGAGGAGTGAAAATATGGAGGATAGATCTCGGGCGTTAGATCCGAGGGCAAGGTCCAACCATCGTTGGATCCAAGAGAACCTGCACGTTCTTTAAAGTGCTAGGAGAAGCGAGCTTACAAAATCCCGAAAGCAGGAGGACCGTCCATCTTCGGGCAGGAAACGTGGTCACAGATTAGCATTTTTCTGACTGGAAAGTCAAAGGAACAAGGTTCCCTAACCTCTCGAACTCGCGATATGTGAAATCGCGAAATGTCGCAATGCAAAATTGCAAAAAACACCTTTTGGTGTAGGTTTCGGATACCGGGAGTTGGAGTGTCAAAACACTTCACCAAAGGAATGTCGAAATGCTGAAATGTGAAAAACACCTTTTGGTGTAGGTTTCGGATACCAGGACTTGGAGTGTCGAAACACTTCACCATAGGAATGCCAAAATGGTGAAATGCCGAAATGCGAAAAACAACTTTTGGTGTAGGTTTCGAATACTGGGAGTTGGAGTGTCGAAACACTTCACAACAGGAATTCACGACATTCAAAATCATGAAATGCGAAATGCCGAAATACATTGATCTGACTCCATTTTGGAGTTTCGGATACCGACAATTGGAGGTGTCAAGGACACTCACGACAAGAATGCCAAAATGCCAAAATGAGAAATGCTGAAATACATTGATTTGACTCCATTTTGAAGTTTCAGATACTGGGAATTGGAGGTGTCAAGAACACTCACGACAAGAATGCTGAAATCGTGAAATGCAAAACCACAACTTAATCTGAGTCATTGATCAAAGAAATATCTGGACCATCGAATCATCAAGATTGTGGACCATTGATCTGACTCCATTTCGGAGTTTCGGATACCGGGAGTTGGAGGAGTCAAGGAAGCAAATCACGGCAGGAACTCGTGATATGCGAAGTCACAAAAATATCTAGACCGTCGAATCATCAAGATTGTGGACCATTGATCTGACTCCATTTCGGATTTTTGGATACCAAGAGTTGGAGGAGTCAAGAGTCGAGACTCTTCATCACAGGAGTCCCGAAGTTGTGAAATTCGAAATGCAGATCATTTCGAGGTTTGTGACTTGGAGTGTCGAGATACTTCTCCAAAGGAATGTTGAAATGTAGGAATGTCGAAATGTGAAATCATGAAAGAACTTTATGGATAAATGCTTGGTCACAACTATGGGCATGTGAAGGAAGAAGCTTGCAAGTTGCAAGGCTCCATTTCGTGATCAGGAGTTGGAAGATTCAGAGTGACTCACACCAAATTGGTGAAATGCGAAATTGCGAAATGCAGTTTCAAATAAGGCTATGGTCATAGCCAGTGGTCACATCTGTGGAAGATGGAGGAAGGAGCTAGTAAAACCAAGCTCCATTTCGGAGATTGCGACTTGGAGAGTCGATATGCCTCACAATAGGAATTGTCGAAATGTGAATCATGAAAGCACCTTCTGAATAGGAATGAGGTCACCCCATGAGGCCACATGTGAAAGGAAAGGTGAAAGGTGACAAAGGCATAAGGCTCAAGAGGTTCACAGTGTAACTGCCAGAAACCACTGATTGTTTCTGCACAGAAAAAATCAAAGAGGCCTCAGTGTGATTTCCAAAGGAGATGAAGAGTCTCAAGGAATATGCCAGTGGAATGAAGATTGTTCATAGAGGATATTGACAGTTGGAAGAGTGTTGAATCTGTAACTGCAATAGAGAGGATGAGCTCGACTATGATAGAGAAGACGAAGAGGCTCGACTACTGGAGAGGCTAAGGAATCTCAGCATAACACCCAGTGATGATGGGCAGATGGGTTTAACAGCTAGAGAAGATGAAGAGTTGAAATGATGATCAGGTAGAGGACTTGAGCTGGGGAGAGCATGTAGAAGCATTGTGTATAGAGGATGCAGAATATGCACATAGAGAATATATATGCAGAACAGAGAAGAGATGGTGGCTGCCATTGAAAGTGATTCAGGCGTGTAGAAGGAGGCAATGTGCAACAACTGAAATACAAAGAAGAGGAATGGTGCATTGAATGGACATGGCGCACAGAGCATAAAAGACAGAAGAACAAAAAGTGCAAGGCATGTGTGCAGGAAGACAATGAGGCAGATAGAGTAGGGCAATGTAGTAGAACAGTGATGAGACTGGTAAGCCATTGATGAACATTATATCACTGTAATAAGTTTTAGTAGAAAAATTGATATTTCAGGGTGGTAGGGAGGTGCTAGGGAGGATTGTTATCCTCAGAGGTTCAAGTGGGTGCTTGAACACAGGGAGTTGTAGCTTCCATCTAGTTGCAGTTAGAAAAACTAGGGTGGCAGGGTGGTGCAAGGGAGGACTGTTGTTCTCTGTTATACAGGTTGGTGCCTGTGTGACTGGAAGTTGGTGCTTCCATCCAGTTGGTGCTAGAACATTTAGGGAGTTGCTTCTTCCTTCTAGTGGGTGCTAGACAAACCAGGGAGTTGTTGCTTCCTTCTAGTGGGTGCTAGAGAAACCAGGGAGTTGGTGCTTCCTTCTAGTGGGTGCTAGAGAAACAAGGGAGTTGGTGCTTCCTTCTAGTAGGTGTTAGAGAAAATAGAGAGTTGGTGCTCTCAGCAAGTTTCATCTTGCAAAACAGAGGTTGTAGCCTCACAATGAGTTGGAGCTCATATGTATGATAATGTACAGAATGTAAATATTACTTATCATACCAAGAAGAAGAGGTTTCTACCCTTTATGGGTTTCCTCAGGAAATATCTGTCTCTGTATATTTCATATGTGTGAATGATGTTGAATGTTCTATTACTTACCTCTCTGCATTATTGTGATTGTTATTGAGTGCTCTGTAAAGAGTTTTTAAAATAATCATAATTGTTTAAGCACGGTAACAACTG
>ML776945.1:366296-381929 GCA_009831015.1 Picea engelmannii
TGCTTCGCAGGTTTTTCTCAAAGGGTCAGTAGTTAGGGCTTGTTGGTTCCCTCCTGGAGATGAACCCTGGGTTTTCCCCTATGCCAACAAATGGTTTCATTGCCGGGACATGAATCTTATTGAGGGAATGTCAAGGTGGTTTCCATCGAAGACAAAGATTCAGAAGTGGATAGAAGATCAAGAAAAGGACTTCGTTGAATCCCAGAACAAGAACCTTAATCTTAGTACAAAGGATTTGTTGGAGAGATATATATTTACTGATATACACAAAAGTTTCTTTGGAGGAATCCATCAGGAGCTATATGAGTGGCTAGCTAGGTTAGAAGATACCCAATTCGAGATTAGATCTAGGCCACCTATAGTTTGGACGTCAACTTTGATCAAGAAGGTCAAGAGATTTGATAACGTCGTGTCAAGAGTAGTAGACCACTGGTTTGATAGTACCATTGGAGGCTATATCACTGATTTTGTTGTTGACAGAGTAGATTCATATAGTCAAGATTTGAGATATTTATTCAAGGAACCGAGAGGAAATTTTTTACATTTTATGAAGTTGAGGATCAAGATGCTATTGCATGATAAGAACATCTTGAAGATACAGTAGTTGGATGAATCCAAAAAGGATATGTTCAAGAATTTGGAAAATGACAGTGACACAGAGGCTGGACATATGCACGGTGGGAGTACGTTCAGAGAAGTTCCTCTTGTGAACCTATTTAATAAGAACTATGGGGATGAGGGTTTCTACAGTGGAGAAGAGGTAGATATGATAGACGAGGAGAATTCAGAATCCACTAGGGTAGAGGAACCTCTTCGAGAAGAGCTAGAAACTTTGATAACTACACAGACTGTTGAAGTTAGTACCAGTACTCTTCCTATTGTTTCAGAAGCCTTGAGCAACTAGATTAACCTAAGTCAACAAAGCATTGTCACTAGTAGTCCACCACATACTCAATCAAGAAACCTAGGAAGATCTATGGCAGATGAGATGAGGTTATCCACCTTTAGAGGGGATGGATCTGAAGACCCTGAACAACATTGGTTTCTCTGTGAAGTTGTGTGGAGTATTAAGAATATCAATGATGAAGCTGTCAAATGAGCCCAGTTCAATACTAGCTTAAGAGATTGTGCACTGAGCTGGTACATGAAAATTTTCCAAGGAGCTACACCTAAACCGTTGAATCCCATTAAGACTTTGCTAATTTATGAATTCAAGAAACCTAATTCAGAATCATAGTTCATTACCAAACTGAAAGAAATCAAGAAGTGAATAGCTGAACCGATATGGGAGTTCGATTAGAGATTCAAGAACCTGGCAGGCCATCTGAGTTTTCAAATCCCAGACAAACAGAACAAGGAGTGGTTCATTACTGCTCTCTTGTTGTACATCAAAGTTCCTCTAATGCAACAGAATACTGCTTCGTAGGCTGAGGCACTAGAGATTTCCATGAAGTTAGAATCAGCCCCTATGGGATAATATAGCTTAGGTATGAGTCAAATCTTGATCCAACTAACTAGTTTGTCTCTACAGGTCGAAGATATGAAGTAAGACAAGAGAAAAGATAAAAGAGAATACATCTGGTGTGTCAGATGTAGATCAGAAGGCCATGACAAGGAGCACTATCCCCTATTCCATGAATACTTGGCCTCTGTATCTTCGATCCCCTTGAAGCAAGTCACCCTACCCTGGTGTGAGGTATGGAGAAATAAACATCACCTTGGTGAGTGCTACTACATGCAAAAATATGTTCAGACACCCAAAAATTTGTATTGCATGTTTTGTAAGTCCATGGGACATGATGACAGGGATTGTAGGGCTTATGATCTCATGCATGAAAGGCCAAGGGATATATACAAGATTCAAGGCGAGTACAGCAAGAAGGAAACACTACGCAGTAAAAATCCCCTAGGAGAGGAAACTTCAACCCTCACAGTGGATTCAAAGGAAGAGGAAGAGGAGGAGGTATGGGTCGAGGTCGAGGATAGATAATCTATTATAACTACGCACATCTTGGACACTTGGCAAGAGACTTTCATAACCCTTGTACCACTTGCAGCTATTGCGGCTCTTTCGAGCATGTTATCGAGGAATGTCCAACATTGCTGGCTAAACTTCAAGAGAAATGAGGACCTCAATAGAACCCATAGATACAATTGATCAAAGAAGAACCTCACGGAAGAGACCCTAGAGTCGTTGTTATCACTAGAGGAGGAATTTTTATAGGAGAGGATTGAATGACCCAAGGAAAGACTACAAAAGAATTAGGAGTCAGGAAAGCTGCAGATAAGACACAAAACTTTGATGCAAAGAAAGAAAAACAAATGTTTGAGGAGGAAAGGAAAGAATTCAGCGGAGACCAAGGCTCTTCATCAAAGACACGACCAAAAGTAAGAGAATGTGGAATGTCTCTATCATTTGATCAACCTTCTTCACCTGAAGATGTAACAAAGGCAAGTAAACTTGTTAGTTTCTTATATACGTTTATAGAACTGATTAAAGATAAGAAAGATATACAAGAAATGAAAAATCTGGTCAGACAATATGAGATAGGAAGGATAGATCCTTTACTGAATAAAGCAATACATCAACTACCCAAGAAGAGAAGGGAAAATAAGGAACTACACCTGAATTCTTAGATTGGAGAGTATGATATAGACTATGTGGTCCTCAACTTAGGGTCGGAGGTCAATGTCTGGCGAAGCAAACCTAGGCACTGATGGGAAAACCTAAGTTGATATATTCCCCTATTAGGCTTAGGATGGATAACCAATAGGTAGTAAGCCCCTTTAGAATATTGGAACATGTCCCTGTGGACATCAATGGAGTAAGGACGTTTGTAGACTTCGATGTGATTAAGATATTTTATGATAGTTGTCCTTATCCTGCGTTGTTAGGAATTGATTGCGATTTCAATAATTCCACTGTGGTTGATTTAAATAAAAGATGAATGACGTTTGAAGGAGATGGCCTTAGGTTCATCACACCTTTAGATCCCAATGAATTTCAACAATACACAGAACCCATCAGATAAGAAGACCGTGCATATGAACTGGAAAACATATACAAATTAATAGCCAGATAACAGGACTACATTAATCCTACGGTGGATGGGAATTTGAGTTGGCGAAGTGAAAACGCATTTTCATCAGATTCAGAAGAATCACTGGAGGATTGGCAGAACAAAATGTACGAAGTATCTACAAGGAGATACGCTAGATTAACTAGAGAAGTACACTGGATCGACACAACAGTAAGTAACTTACCCACCTTTGATGGTCTGAATCCTTTAGAAACCTTCTTGTCGGACTTCGAAGAAAGGGTACCAATGCAACAATGCTTGATGGAAATGGACGGGGCCTTGAAAGTCACACCAGAAAGATGGTGGGGGACACATAAAAGCAACATTATAGAATGGGTACAATGTCATACTCTAATGAAAACACCGTTCTCAGCACAAGTAGAAGGTTGTGAATTTCGGTACACAGGTCGAAGCTTCCCAAAAGACCATGTGTGAAGTTGCAAGTCATCCTCGAGAAATATTCCTCAAGAGAATTGGGTGCACAAATTCATAAACACACTCGACACAACTCCTATCAACTGATACCTACAGCAGAGATGTGCCTCATCACTGCAGATTGGGAAGGTATGAATCAGAACTTTGTCGCTACATTTTTATTCGAAAGCCAATATCATACAGTAGATCAAGCATTACAAATTGTAAGATAGAAAGTGTTTGAGGAGGCACCTAGCCTCCCCTTGGAGCAAGAAGAGGATGAATGGACTGCGCCTCTCCAGAAACTACAAGGTTGTTACAACATCAATGTTGATGAAGATGATGATCCTAGGAAGGTGAACATCGCAAAAAACGAAGGCCAGAGAGATGTGGAAGGACCAATAGTTGAGTTAACATTTATCAGACAACTGATCAAGATTAAGAAAGTCAATATTGGAACAGAGAAAACACCAAATCTTGCAAATGTTGGATATTATTGGGATGTTTCCACTATTGACAAGATCATTGAGTTACTACATGAATATCAGGACTTGTTTCCAACCAAGTTCAATGATATGAAGGGAATGAAAGGGCCTACGAGAGAGATGAGGATCCCTTTGAAACCAGATGCAAGACCAATCAAACAGATACCCTACAGATTGAACCCTAAATATAAGGAGAAAGTGAAGATTGAGCTCAACAGAATGTTGGAAGTAGGGATTATAGAACCTGTCAAAGAATCATAATGGATTATCCCTATGGTGGTACAAGACAAGAATACAGGAGATATTAGGATTTGTGTATATATTAGGAATTTGAATGATACCTTTTTGCATGACCCCTTCCCCACGCCATTCACTGACAAAGTGTTAGATAATGTAGGAGGCCAAGAGGTATATTCTTTTACAGATAGATTTTCAGGATACCATCAGATCCAGATTGCCCAGGAAGATCGCCATAAGACCACCTTTGCCACAAAATGGGGATCCTACCAATATACAGTAATGTCGTTTGGATTGAAGACTTCCCCAACCATCTTTTCCAGGGTGGTTGTTGAAGCTTTCAAGGAATTCCTACATAAGTTTCTAGAAGCATACTTTGACGATTGGACTATTTTTAGTTTACTGAAAAATCATATTGAGTGTTTAAGGCTAATGTTGGATAAATACAGGCAGTGTGAGATTGCCTTAAACCTGAAGAAGTGCATTTTCTTTTCACCATTTGGAGTGCTGCTAGGTCATATTGTATGCAAGTAGGGATTTCTAGCAGATCCATCTAAAATTGCCATCATAGTTGATCTATCCCCTCCTACTTCAATCAAACAGATACGCACTGCACTGGGACACATTGGGTATTACAGGAAGTTAATTAAGGGCTATGCGCAGATTACAACACCAATGGAGAAGATTTTGAAGAAAGATGGTCAATTTCACTGGACAAAAGAATGCCAGCAGAGCTTTGACACACTGAAACAGAAAATGGTTACTGCACCTATTCTGGTTTTCCCAGATTGGAGCAAGGAGTTTCATGTGCATGTCGATGTATCTTATATTTCATTAAGAGCTATGTTAGCACAACCAAGAACAAGAGACATCAACCACCCATCATCCTTTGCTAGCAGAAATCTATCAACAACAGAGATTAATTACACCACTACTGAAAGAGAAGGGTTAGTCATGGTGTATGAGCTGCAGAAATTCTTCCACTACTTATTGGGAGGACACCTTAAAATGTTTACTGTTCACTCCACACTGAAATACCTAGTCAACAAGCAAGTGTTGGGGGGGAGAATATGCTGATGGATTCTTCTATTTTAGGAATAATACTTTGAGATCGTAGTTAAGCCAATAAGAATGAACAAAGATCATGACCACTTGTCGAGGTTGGAACATGGAGAAGAACCTACTAGTTTGGATGATACACTGTCGGATGCATATCTGCTATACATTAGAAATATTTATGACCACTTTGCAGAAATAGTCCAGTTCTTGTCAACAGGAATGGCACCTTGTGAATATACCATCACGTAGAAGAAACAACTAGTAGGGCTCGTTGCAAACTTTTCACTTATAGAGGGACAACTTTACAATATGGGACTTGATGAGATACTGAGGAGGTGTGTTATGGAGACATAAAGACCCTTGATCCTCATTGAATCTCATGAAGAAATTGCAGGAGGACATTACGCAGGGAAATCCACTGTGGAGAAGGTTCTTCGAGTTGGCCTTTGGTTTCCTACTCTACATAGAGATGCTAAGGACTATTACAGAGCCTGTGATGTATGCCAAAGAGTTGGGAAACCATCCAGAAGACATGAAATGTCGTTGGCAACACAGCTGACCCTACAAGAATTTGAGAAATGGGCCATTGAATTCGTGGGACCTATAAACCCACTAGGAAAGTGCATGGGAGCAAGGTACATAATCACTGCGACAAAATACTTGACTAGATGGGTCGAAGAAAGAGAAGTTAAGGACTGTAGTGCCACTACAACTGCGTGCTTCATATTTGATGACATCATAACAAGGTTTGGATGCTCGAATATCCTTATGAGAGACCAAGGCACACACTTCTCAATAATACCATTGAAGACTTGACTGAGGAATTTTCATTCCACCATCAGAAGAGCACGCCTTACCATCGATAAGAAAATGGGATAGTTGAAGCATTCAACAAAATCTTGGAGACACCGCTAATGAATATTTGTAGTGTCAATAGAGATGACTGGGATTTAAGAGTACTAGCAATATTATGGGCCTATAGAACTAATTGCAAGAAACTCACAATGCAAACCCCTTTAAAGTTGGTATATGGTCTCGAAGTCATTGTCCCAATGGAATATTTGGTCCCAAGCTTAAGAATTGTCACCTTTATAGATATGGATGACATTGGAATTGGTCAAGAAAGAATTGCACAATTGGTTGAACTAGAAGAAGATAGATTTATCGCAGGATTTCATCAGCAGGTTCATAAAGGAAGAGAGAAGGCCTACCATGACAGACACATCAAGAAGAAGGTATTTAAGCAAGGTGATCTGGTACTGGTATATGACAGTAAGTTCATGAAGCATCCTGGAAAGTTCAGAACGCATTGTCTTGGGCCATATGAGGTTGCCTATGTTACAGAAGGAGGAGTTGCGTAGTTGCATAATTTGAATGGACAATGGAAGGAAGGTTTGGTGAATGGGAGCCGGTTGAAATTGTATTATGACAACCAACTGCCTTGTAGCTCTTAGTAAAAGGAAGAGGAAAAAGGTCTAGGTACCAGGTGCAGTTGAAACTGGGTACCAGACACAAAAAATACATTATGCACAAGGAAGAAAGGGAGGACTAGAGATGAAAGCACAGGCTTCCCTGCGCAACTTGAATTTGAAGTAAAACAGGAAGTTGATATTTGAAGTGACTTGGGATGAGTCACATGTGAGTTTTGGGGGCCTGTTTTCCCTTGGTTATGGAAGCAAGTGAATATCAAGGAAGAAAAGGAAAAACGCAAACCACGCGGAAAACACAGTGACTCTCATTGGTTCGAAGTGAGAAAAAGAGAAGAAAAGATGGAGTGAAGTAAAAGGAAGAAAGACATCGGATGAGGAGATCGAGGATGACAGGTCAGCAAGGGAGTTGGATTGTGGACAACTCAGCAAGAAGAAAAATCCACCGTTGTATGCTTTGGAGCACTGCGCGAGAAGGAAGGAAAGATAGGCTAGCGAAGCCCTGAAACACGAGTCAAGTTGACCTAGGGTTTTAGACACCTAGGATTTTTGTATCTAGGGTTTTGACACTTAGGTTTTAACCTAAAGGTGTCTGAAAGCCATTGTAATGTACAAATAGAGGTCTAAAGGACTTGGGATGGGTGGGTTTTATGATTTTTGTTGTTATCTTTGTTATTGAGTGATCAAGTGAGTAATATTGGGTGAGGAAGAAGTGTTGAGTACGAGAGCCTTTTGTATTGTAATATCTTTAGTTGGGTGTGGAGATAAACCTTGCAGTTGCGTGCACAAGGAGGGGAGAGATGGATAGGAGAAGAAATAAGATCTGCTAGCTGAGAGTGCAGACAAGAACTGTATGCTTCACCTTAATATATTATAAAGAACAGTTCTATGCACATAGCCCTAGAGAGAGGGTGAACCACATATATATATTGTTATGTGTGAGATTGATACTCTGTCATTTGTCATTTGATACACTTCTATTTGCATTACTGTGATTAGATTTGATAGATAGTTCCGTGGAGTAGATCTGAATTGGTAAATGATATATAATTGCTATATTGTTCTTGTATTGGATCCACTTGATATCCCTTTGGTTGTAGACATCTCTGTCTTGCAACCCCCCCATAGATACTTCGGGTGAGACTGCATCTTCTTCACAGGTGTTGATGAAAGGGCCAGTATTTAGGTCTTGTTGGTGTGCTCCTAGAGATGAACCCTGGGTCTACCCCTATGCTAACAAGTTTTTTCAGTTTTCATGAATAAGTGGCGGTAACAGAGGTTGGTTTCACAGATGACTCCATAGCCCAACAAATAAGGCACTGGAGCTGCAGTAGTTCTTAGAGCCTCACAGGGAGGACTCTATACCTTGTGGAGCCAATGTTATCACATAAAGTTGTCAAGGGTCACATGTAGTTGTTAAGGGTCATTCATCCTTTTATTTTTGAAGTGTTCTAAGAAATATTATATTTTCACTTATTGGAGGCATTTACAGATTCATAGTCCATCTACTAAGACTTTTTGTTTTTTTTAGGATTCATTTCATAACACTGAAAAACATAGATATTCTGTAGCACCTGGTGCTACGGAATCGTCTACACAAACTATTTTGTAGTTGCACTACCAAAAGGCGCAACAAAATCACCTAGCTAAAGTACACCATCAACGCCATCCTGCAAACTCAAAAAGAGAAAAATTTGTGAACAAAACGAAGGTTTTGCTTCATTTTGGGAGCAGTGTGACCCACGGTGTGACACTTCTACACAGTGCGACCCACGACGTGATGCTTCTGCAAGTTTTGAGTGACTAACTTAAAACTTGGATTATGAACCGTCGGGGCATGAATGAATCTCTAGTACGTAATTTTAAATTTGTATGTACCCACCTTTTGGAGATGATCCCCTGTTACCAGTTGGACGTGACCTGATCTTAATACCCCATTCCCTATAGTGGGGATTTCATGCCAAGTTAGTTATCCATGAACGAATGAAAAAATGAGGAATACAAGAGTGGAGGGACTCGGTTCTGCAACTATCGACAGGTAAAATGTTGTGTATGTCTCGTGCTTTCTATCTTGATGGAAGGTATTTTTGCAAACTGGACAAGGTTTTTGCTACTCACATACCAAATAACGAAAACCTCTATCAGTTTTTCAAAATTTGTTATGGTTAGAGATATATTAGACATAGAGTGCGACCCTTCTGTGTAGTGCGACCCATGGCGCGACGCTTCTGCAATTTTTGACTACTAACTTAAAACTTGGACTATGAACAAATGGGAAGATATTTTTGAAAACTGGAGGAGGTTTTTGTTAATTACATACCAAATAAAAAAAACCTCTCTCATTTTTGAAAAATGTGTTATGGTTAGAGATATATTAGACACATAAGTAGCACTACAAAATGTGCAGAACTGTTTTACAACGGTGCTATGGAATTTCCTGTAGTGGTTACTATTTGAATATTCGCCTTGTTGGGAGATTGCCACCTATCAAAGAAGGTTTGAATGGTATCCTAGTAGTTTATTTGACATGAGAGACATGTGTTCCATATTTATATCAATCAATATGACCTATTTCAAAAGGCATTTATCATCATAGAAAAAATCCCCAAAAAATAGGAATTTGTTAGGCTTTTGTTGGAATCTTTTGTAACAAGACTCCTAAATGGATGAGTATCCTATGTAACTCATTGGTTTCGAATTCCTTAGGGTATATAGAGACTATTAACTATAAATAAAAGGCTTTTTGATGATAAAAAGGTTGGATTCATGAGCCAAGAGAGGCTAGAGAGAGTAGGAGCATGTCATTTCCCTCTGCGTTCATTTGTAAGCTTGTGGGCATTTTATGATTGTAATCATTACTGTTATTGGAGACTCATGAGAGATGTGATTTCAGATTGTAATTATTATGTTTTATATATCTTCTTATTTGAATATATTGCATATTTGAGGATTAAAGGCTGCCAATGATTTATGGATCCCTAAGAAGCAGATGATCTGTTGTATTTTTTCCCATCAAGTCATTGTTTTATTCAAGTATTTGTTGATTTGTTAAACTGAGAGGATCTATGTTTAGTGAACATTCTATCTTATGTTTTCCTTATTTATTCTTCCATCTATCAACATCTAAATTATTTTTTTTCTATTGAGCAACTTTAGTGCCTTCAATGATTAGAATTTTTATGACTCCATTGCCCATTGGTGTAGCCTACTAATCTGCAGTATGTTTCCCTCCCCCTTTCTTTTTCCATCTTGTTGATCCACCTATTCAAAAACCAAAATTATATTTTACATTATAATGGGTGATGAACTTACACTTTAGCAGTCAAAGTGTTACTTTCAGTGCTAACAAACTGAAAAACCAATTGTTGCAGTATCTCTGGCACTATGGTTTTGGTCAATGATGTAGAGAGCAATTTCTAAAGATGAGGTTGATTTTCAGGAACACTCTGTCGGGCATTTTTTGCTAGTGTAGTCACATGGGCCTTGACCAAACAGACTTGTGGGATATTTCGAAACTCCATTATGATGCTTGGTTTGGATTTTATGCCCCCTAATGAAATTGGCCACATGTCCTTGAATGATTTGAGGAGGCGAGTTGCAACTATTGATAAAACTCAAACTAAGACTTGGATGCACAAACCCTCAGTTGCATTAGATGTGAAGCACCAAGTTTCACCTATTGGGGCTCCTATGTTATCATTCTGTCATTCAGAAAACCATTTGTTGGAGTATCTCCAACACTAGGGTTTTGGTCAATGAGGCATAGTGAAATTTCTAAAGAGGAGGTCAATTTTCAAGAACAATGTGTTGGGTATTTTTTGCTAGTGTAGTCGTGTGTACCTTAGCCAAACAGACTTGTGGGAGATTACGTAAGTCCATTATGTTACTCGATTTGGATTTTATGCCCATGGACCAAATTGACCACATGTCCCTAAATGGATTGTGGAGGTGATTTGAAACTCGCGATAAAACTCAAACTGGGACTCAGATGCATGAACCATCAGTTGAATTGGATTAAGGGCACTGGTTTTCAACTAGTGGGGCTCCTATGCTATTATTCCGTCGACTGGAAAACCATTTGTTGGAGTATCTACGGAACTAGGGTTTTGGTCAATGAGGCATTGTGAAATTTCTGAAGATGAGGTCAATTTTCAAGAACACTCTGTCGGGATATTTTTGCTAGTGTAATCACATGGGCCTTGGCCAAATAGACTTGCAGGAGCTTGCGAAACTCCATTATGCTGCTCGGTTTGGATTTTATGCCCCCGAACGAAATTGGCCACATGTCCTTGAATGGCTTGAGGAGGTGAATTGTAACTATCGATAAAACTCGAACCAAGACTTGGATACATGAACCCTCAGTTGCATTGGATGTGGAGCACCGAGTTGTTTCTATTGGGGCTCCTACGCTATCATTCTCTCAACCAAAAAACCATTTGTTGGATTATCTTCAACACTAGGGTTTTGGTCAATGAGGCATAGTGCAATTTCTAAAGAGGAGGCCAATTTTCAAGAACAATGTGTCAAGCCTTTTTGGCTAGTGTAGTCATGTGGACCTTAGCCAAACAGATTTGTGGGAGATTATGTAAGTCTATTATGCTTCTCAGTTTGGATTTTATGCCCATGGACCAAATTGACCACATGTCCCTAAATGACTTGTGGAGGTGAGTTGCAACTCATGATAAAACTCAAACCGAGACTCAGATGCATGAACCATCGGTCTCATTGGATTAAGAGCATTGGTTTCAGCTAGTGGGGCCCCTATGCTATCATTCTGTCGACCGAAAAAATATTTGTTGGAGTGTCTCTGTGATCTGAAAATAGAAGGCTGACTTGTTATGCTATGCAAGCACCCTCTACTTCATTAAAATAAACTTTACAGGACCTTGCTTCATATGTTAAAATATGCCAGATAAATTATGTGCTAAGTGTTATGCTTCTTCCTTTAAATGTTTATCTGTGAGAAATTGTTCTTTTAAATGGTTAAATATGTGCTTTAAATGAAAACACGGAAACATAACTTGCAGAAAATAAACCATCAAACTCACAACAAGAACAACATGATAAAGGAGTTCACCCCCCTCCGAGCTACATCTCCTTGAGCCTCCATCAATGGACTTGGCTCTCTGGGATTAATTTGTCAAAAGTTATTTTACAAGCTGCTGATCAACTCCAATGGACAAATATACTGTACCATTGATATCATAACACATAAAAACCCCAAAATTGACTAATAGAACTCTGAAAACGGATCATGGCTCATCCGGGCATGACCTCTTCTACATGTGGCCATAAGCTTCCCTGAGCTTCTCTTTGGAAAACAACACCTGTAAAAGTACTCAATAGCCTCTGAAACCTATCCCAATGTGTTCATAGAATATCAATTAGCCAAAAATTATTATTCAATCATAGAAAACAAACATAGGCTCACCAAACCATGTCCTCGATCAATGAGGGCTTCAAGCTCCCTGGAGCTTCCTGAAACTTCAATGGTGAAAAACTTGTAGAAGAAGTCTTAAAATGGCCTTGAAAATAGCACCAATGGATCCAGCATGTCCAAAAACCCCTAGTTGGGCTTTTACGGCACCTCAATCGGCCAAAAGATGAAGAAGTTAGGCCTCCTCCATTTTCCTCCTTCAAGCTTTACTGGAACTAGCTCTACAAAACGCACCTCTGTGTGCATGAACCAAGAACACACTCCCAAAACGCGTTAAAACCCAACACCGGGTAGTTCCAAAAAATGGTCCAAACTGTAGGACGGTTAGGGCGCCTCCAGCCCCTAACCATCAAGCACTTGGGCACATGGGTCATACGACCTCGGGCTAAAAATGAAAGTGTTTAACCGTTATAAAACTGGTGTAACCAAACCTGCGTGCTCCAGTTAGGGTCATATGGCGCAATACACATGAACCACAGGCTATGTTCAAACCCGCGCGCTATATAACAAAGGTTATGGTCATATATGGAACGACACGCGACCAAGGGCTGGGGCTTAGCCCCGGCCCGGTCGCGGCCCAAACCAAACCACAGTTCAATTCAAATGAAATTTATTTCACATATATGTTAAGTGATATAGAGTGGCGCATTGGTAACTCAGACTGTGCAAAGTCTTTGACGGAGGTGGAGGTCACCGGTTCGAATCCGGTCGGCTCCACAAATGTTTGAACCAACACACAAACCAAAAATGGGGTGCCACGTGGTAGCCCATGACTGGGCCACGTGGCACCTTACCATATGCCCAAAACATGCCACGTGTCGCATCATCATTCACCGAATGTCTGCCAATCACAAATCGCCACGTCATCGCCATGTATGCTGCTGACGTCATTCGACACGTAGGCTGCTGACGTCACCCGTGCCACGTGTCACCTCCAAATTGGTCCAACCGTACGCTCAAAAAGCCAAAAATGCCTGACACGTGTCATCACCTGGAGCCGCCACGTGTCCTGTACGGACCTACCACATGTCCTGTACGGACCTGCCACGTGTCTTGTACGGACTGTACGGACAAGTACAGTCAACATCAAATTTTTCCCTATTTGGCTTGGCGAACAGATCGCGATATATTATCCATACGGACTCCGTTTGAGAAAGTAAATATACCACTGGAATCAGGAAGACGAGATAGACGTAATGGCACAGTTTTCGTCACATTCCAAGCACTTTGAAAATTGAGCAAAATTTGACCCCCTAGTCCAGATTTTGATCACACCTTGCCACTGAAAGGCTTTTGGACCCACAAAAGCTTATCTATCTGCTTTCAAGTCATATCAAAATCTTTTCGACAATCACTTGAATACTCTGACATGTCGTGCACTGCAACTGGCTATGTCCCTCAACCACTGTTCTATGGCTGCTGCTGACCCACTACTCTCTCTGTGCTTGGAAGACTGCCAACCTTCCCACTGAGAATCAAGTCCCTCTTGTGAACTCTTTGGCGTCAAAACAATCAACTCTCCAATGGCTGCAAAAACTTTCCTGCGACATCTTGTCACAAACCAAGAAAACCATCAATCTTGAAAACAAATTATACAAGATTGAAAATGATGCTAACAAAGTCTTTTGTTCTTCAAACAAGCTGTCGCATCTCGTACTTCATCAAAGCACATGGCGTTTTCTTACATCATGGTGTACTCAAAATCAACTTTCAGGCCAACAAACACCATCGACTAAACATAAGTCGAAAAACATGATCGACACACATAGTCGTCAGACAATCATCGACACAAGTCGAGACTCATTTGAAACATCAACCTTCCCAAAATGACAAGTCGACAAACATGATACATAATCATGTAACAATCATGAATCACTCATGATGAACCATCACTAGGTTCAATGCTTACACATACATAAAAACAAATGCATGTTCATGACTCTTCAACTCTCCTTCTAGTACAAACATAAGTACAACCCCAAAACATATGGGTACTTAACAGTTGAATACAAAAAAAATATAAATGGCTGCAACTTATCATGCTTCCCATAAATGCACACATAACACTGAAAAGTGCATTTACAACAGAAAAACGCAAGCCTCACTTGCTCAAGAAATCAAACCATTTCTTACCAAGCCAACTCAACGGTAACTTTTTCTGCTGAACATCGTCCTCTTGTGAATCATCTGGACTCACATCGATGATGGAATCTCCTCTTCCATTCTTGCCAATCTCTATATCCAACTGCTTCTTGTGTTGTGGATGAGTAGTTGGATGCAACGTCCAACATTGATCAATGAGATGACCCCGCTTCTAACAATGAGTGCAAATCTTTTGCATCCTCTTTTCACGCTGTCTTTGCTCAGAAAGTTTCTTGAAATTGGCCAATCTTTTCCAACACTTCAAAACATGATGGTTATACAAACCACAATATGTACAAGGATTCTTTCTTCCAAATTTATCATGCTTAACATAATCAAATGCAACTGAATGATAAGCAGAATTATACCTTGAACAGTCACCTTTATCGCCTCTTTGAGGAGATGAATTTGAAGAGTTACAAGCTCTCCTTTGAAGACCATCAACAATGTTCTTGTCCTCGTCACTGTCACAACTCTTTTGTTTCACACATTTGCATTCATCTTGAATACAAGCCTTGCATGCTAGAGGGATTGAACTTTCAACAAAAGTTCTTGAACTTTCACCTTTAAATCCTTCTTGAGGAGGTGAACTCGAAACAAAATTTGTCCTTGGAACTTTTTCCCTTGTCTCCTCGACTTTGGAATTTGATCCATCTTGCCGTTCATATCCAAGACCACAATACCTGGGTCTTTCTTCAACAACAATAGGCTCAACAATGCCTTGTGCATGCTTTCCCAAACCTTTACCTTCATAGCCCATTTTAAACAACAACTTGGACCCTATTCCTCTTGTGTGACTCTCAAAACCACCAAAACATTCATCTTTAGAGGAATTATAAGATAAACTAACACTACATACCTTATGTTCATGCATGTACTTGGTAAGGGTTTCCTTTTCCTCATGGAGTTGAATCTCCATCTCATGCAACCTTTGCAAAAGCTGGTCTTTCTCCTGCTTCATGGCCATCAACTTCTCTTCAAGGGCAATGCGCACATTCCTGTCTTCACACATCTCTTTCATGAAATCTCTCATGATTATAATTTCTTCTTTAGATAATGAAAATGTATGAAAACTATCAATACTTGAAGCTTCCTCCATCCTGGGAAGATATCCAACTTCAACACCAAACTTGCACAAAAACCAATAGCTAAATCTCAAGCTATCAATGGCAAACACATGAAAAAAACAAACTATGCTCTGATACCACTTGATCTGAAAATAGAAGGCTGACTTGTTATGCTATGCAAGCACCCTCTACTTCATTAAAATAAACTTTACAGGACCTTGCTTCATATGTTAAAATATGCCAGATAAATTATGTGCTAAGTGTTATGCTTCTTCCTTTAAATGT
>ML776945.1:390453-410859 GCA_009831015.1 Picea engelmannii
AGAACTTGGCTCCACAAGTTGACCTTCTCCTCTTGTGAGTTTCAACCTTGTGAGCATCAGAAAAAAAAACACTTGCAAATAATCAAGTCTTCAAAAACCAATGCTCTAATACCAACTTGATCTAAAAATGAAGAAGACTTGTAAACTTGGAAATATTTGCAAGTAAAGTTTATGTGTTAAAAGCAAATGGATAAACTTTGCAACACATCATTAATAGGATTTATTCATTTAAGACACAAATAAACAACAACATAATCAATGAACATAAGCACATAACACAACAAATGATAAAGGAGTTCACCCCTCTCTTGGGCTACATCTCCTGGTCCAGCTTCCAATGGATCATTATTATTAATTTCTCAAAGTTCTCAAAAACGTGCTTTACAATGCTCAAATTGACCAACAGACTGCTCCAATGGCTTTAGAGTGTCCAAAAACCCCTAGGTGGGCTTTTTTGGCACCTCATTTGGCCAAAAAATGAAGAAGATAGGCTTCCTTGATGTCTCCCCTTCAAGCTTGTTGTCTCTGCATCTACAAAACGCACCCTTGTCCATTCAACCTAGCACACACGCCATTTAAGGTGTAAAAACCCGGCATCGAATGCAACCGCGCAAATGGTGCGAACTGTAGGACGGTTATAGGCGCACCTATCCCCTAACCGCCAAGGATGAAGTCATATGGTCATGTGACCACGCGCGTTTTAAAATGGGGCTCTGTCCCATAGGCGAATAATAAAGTAACACTTGGCGGGTAGTTTTTTGGTTACACAAATGTTTGAACCATATATGAAAATGCGCGTATGCACACCATAATATATAGCTATGGTTCATATATAAAATAGCACGCGACCAAGGGCTGGGGCTAAGTCCCAGCCCGGTCGCGGCCCAAACCACACATACATTCAATTTTAAATACAATCTAGAACATATATATAATAAACAACGCCCGGTGGCGCACCGGTTGGTGGCTCTTTGCCAAGTCGTTTCCCCTGCCTGGAGGTCATGGGGTTGACTCCTTCCAATGACAAAACTTTTAAACCAAACAACAAGTGACACATGGCGGCCACGGATTGGGCCACATGTCAACATACCATTAGCCACCAAAAGGACACGTGTCAAACGTTCATATGCCAACTGTCTACCAATAAGTGAAGGCCACATCATCATATTCCACCTGGATGTACGATCTCTTCCATGTCAGCGTACGGTCATGCCACATCATCATCCGTACGGACTATACGGACTGCACAGTCAGCGTCCCTTTTTTTTTGCCTGTTTGACGATTCAAACAGATCGCAATATCTCTCGCTCCTGAAATCTGTTTGAAACGAAACGAGTTTCGTTGGGTTCACAACGATGAGGCCTACACTCTCATTTGATTTGAATCAATTCCAAGAACTTTGAATTTTTGAGCAAAATTTGATCCCCTGATCATCTGGTAAGGGTAAGATAAGTGGAAATTTTTTCTTCGAAAGTATGAATCTAGGTATGTTTTATATATTTTGTCTTAGTCTGAAAAATAGGGCAAAGTTAGAAGAAAGAGATGATATGAATAAATTTGATATAAATAGAGAAAGATACGTTATTCCTGTGCATAGAAAGAATTTTAGGACTAATAAGTGGATGCAAGAACCTAGAAAGAATTTTTGCAGACTACAGGTCCAGCACTGTGATCCCAGTGCGCAGTACAAGAAAGGTTGGATCTCGTTTAAAAGAAATAGAGGATTGACTCTATTTTATAATTGCAGAAGACCGAGACATCTTTCTAAGGAATGCCCTGGTATAGGTCCTATTTGTATTTGTTGTAAAGTTGTTGGTCATGAGGTTGAGGATTGCCCAAGAATGATTGCTAAAGTTGAAAAGATGAACATGAGACAAGAAAACTATAAAGAAGGTCAAGATACTAAGGATATGTTAAAGAATCATACAGAAAAAGAGTCTGAGACTATGTTAATACACTTAAAAGAAGTAATGGATGATCACATAGACATCAATTTACCAGAGATATTGAAATAAAAACAACACATAGTTAAAAGAATAGAAGAATTCAACATAGACTGTGTATTGGATGAAGAAACACATGTGTATATTATGCCAGAAAGGACTTGGGAAATGTTGGGAAAGTCTGTTATGACACCTTCATTGGGAAGAATAGACTTGTTTAAAGGAAAGATGATAACCCTATGTGGAAGAGTTATTAATGTACCTATGATTTCTCATGGAACATCTACTGAAGAAGAATTTGAAGTCATTAAATTTGTTGAGAACAATTCCCCTTTTCCACTTTTATTAGGTAAGACTTGGAATAAGAAGGATCAAATCAAAAGGAAAACAGAGGAGGAAGCTACAGAAAAGAAAAAGAAAGAACTAAGGGATCTCATAGCTCAAAGAATAGATTGACTGATAGAAGAAAGAGAAGTTGAGTCAAAGCAACAAAATGAAAGATCAGTAGTTGTCAACTTTGAAAGAACGCAAAAAGGCTTGAAGGACCCACCCATGCAAGAAATAAGAATACCTAAACTGGATTTAATAAGAGATGAGGTATTACCTTCAAACCCTTTGAAATAACATCAGCAATGTGAAGTTACCATGCTAAGAGAAGATAAGAATAAGAATGGAAAGAGGAATCTGGAGACTCAGATCACAAGAAAGAAGGCACAGAAGCTCAATAGGAAGAAAGCTAAGCTGCAGGAAGCTACAGAAAACAGAAGGAAGACTTTGTAGGAGGAAGATATACAGAACTTGAACCTCATCGAAATAGTAGAACCATGTAGAATAGGACTTTGCCACGACGAAGCTATATGACCACTGGAGGCATCATGACCGTTAGAATAACGCCCCAGAACGACTAGAAAATGCAGTTATGAGAGAATGGATCATTGAGACTGCGCCATAATGGATGAATTCAGATTGATGGACACATTCATGCCCGTTGGAGGAATCTGTTACGACACTTGGTTATTTAACCAGTCGGGCACTACGTCAGGACCACTTTTTTCCACTCGTGATTACTTGAGCTAACAGAGAATCAATTGCATATCGCACTGTGATTTATAGACCTCACCATCCGTTTGATTACCTCGCTTGTCCTCTCACCTACCTGATCTATTTAGTTACAAGTGTGAATGTCGGGAAAACCAAGCACGTTAGAAAATTCTCTGGAGGATATTCTTATATACCTCATGGCTGAGAGAGTCATGTCTGTAGGAATACAGGCATCATTGACTGGTGGATTGCAAGCATCCCCCTCGACTGGAAGACATTCCGGCCACACTACTAAGAAGAAAATAAAACACTATGATGATTTGGCTAATGTGAAGAAAATCTCGTCGGTCTTCTCGGAGTACATACTGCCTTTGGTTGGCATGATGAACCACAACAACATCCTGTGTGAATTTGAGTACACGTTGATCACCGTGTACATCCCGAAGGGGATACGTGTAGTTGGACCCCAATTAGGACACATCCCAGCTCTGAAGAACAACAAATTTAACCTCAAAGACAAGAATAACTAAGCGATGCTTGTGCCACGTAGGTATTTGATGAAGATGACTAGGAAGAAGCCGCGCAAAGTCTCCCATCCATGGATTAAGGATCTCGTGTAATCAACGATCCTGAACATGATGAATATCCCTCACTTCGATCGACATCAGGAGGTTAACGCTTGCGTTAAACTCCTCCTGTCATGTTACCATAGAGGGTATTTGCAGCTTGATAGGCACGTGACTATGGATCTAGTGCTAATCCACCTCATCATAGGACTGGGCATGCAAGGACCGGACCCTCAACAATTATACCCAGGGAAGACTTCAGATTGCTCCCTGGCACAATGCATAAAGGAAGACTATGGCGATGTAGAAAAGGGAAAGAGAGGCTAAAAGTTAGCCTCCATCCAGGATGGTGTAGTGTGCCTATATTGTTAGCTTATAGCTGGTAAGCTCGTCAGAAATAACTATCCAACACAGGTCACATGATTCGTAGTAGACCTCGTAGGGAAGTGCGTAGAAGGAATGAAAATGAACTGGGCGAGTTACCTCATCAACGAGCTCGAGAAGGACTGCCACGAAGCATTGGATCAGGGCTACAAATTCCATTTCAGTTGGTTACTAGTTTTAATCACATTTGTTGCTTAGTAGATGCTGAAAGGAGTGACATTTCTAGAAGTTGAGTCATCAAAGTCATTAGCCACGAGGTTCGCCACCTTGTGGTATACAAATGAGATGTTGAAGCAGTGGAATTCAAACATTGTCTTCCATGCTTACTACCAACAACTAAATCATGTTATTGAGTCATTCCCACGCATGACCTCGAATACATTGCACCAGTACAGACCGCTAGCAAAGTTCCACACATATTGACAATTTATCTACATCACTGCACATAGGGATGAGAGTAAGGAGGAATTGCAATCCTATTATAAATTAACCGACAAAGATATGGAGGATATCACCAAATAATGGCTAGCATAGTTCCTCATACCGGTTGACAATGCAGAACTTTCTAACCCTAACATCATTGGAAGCCCCTTGGTCAACTAGGTAGAGTATCCCGGGCAAAGCAACACCAAGAAAAATAAGAAAAAGGAGGAAGTAAAAAACATAGAAACTCATGAGGAGGACAACGCCTCAGAGGAAAGTAGGCCTGACTCACCCGCAAGAGGAGGAGGAGATGAAGTAAACCAAGAAGAAGGAGGGGAATAAGGAGAAAAGAAGACAAAGGTGAAGTTACATTGCCAAAGGATCCCCCTACCGAGGTTGAAACATTGAAGAAAAGGAAGGTTTCTCGGCATAAACCCTTAGCAAGAAATAATACCTACACCAATAAGCCTCAGTCGAAGAATGTGCTCATAGAGGATGATGTCGATCTAATCATCACAATCGTGGAGGATGCTTCAGAGGATATATTGTAGAGACATGGAGCGAAGAAGGAAACGTTGTATGAAAGAATCAAGAAGGAGCTAAAAGATATGCAACAAGCTATCCATTTGATCCACACAATACTTGTCGCACCTTCTTCGTCGAAAATCAAAAAATTGGGGGATGAAACTGCCCAATTACAAAGGCTAGAATATGCAATAGAGGCTCGACTTCAGTGAGTGTAAGAAGAAAAAGAATAGGCTATAGAAACCTTGAAGCAAGAAAAGGAGGAGGTCTTAGAGAAACTTTGAGTTGCGCAGAAGGAGAAAGATGAAATTTGGGCGATGATCGAGGAGGACAATGCAAAGGTACAGAAAGAAAAAGACCAGTTGCTTGCAGAGAAGACTATGATAAAAAAGGAAGTGAATAAAACACTTTTCCCTATGTCAGGCTTGGCATAGGAGGAAGAAGAGTCAACCAAGATTCAAGTGGGGAATCTCGTTGAGGCCATTCAACAGCTTCAAGCACTAATAATGGAGTTAGAGCTTCAAGCGGTGCCGATCACTCCACAAGAAGTGCGTGACCAAAGGGAGGAAACAACTAAGAGCATAGTTGGAAGGATTAGGACACTTGCCTTGCAGTTGGAAGGATCAGGACACTCACCTCATAATGTAAGTAATTGGGTGATCGTAGTCTGAAGACCTATGAACGCCTCGCAGAATACCCAGAGATGAGAAAACTGGAAGCACAACTCTAGGAGGTGTAGCAACATGCATCCACCGTCCAGGCATAGATGAAGCTGCTTACTACAGTCGAGAGGATGAAAATATCACAGGAACAATGCATAGTCTAGTAGCATATTACTGCCATCCAGAGTAGATCCATGGAGGTTACACAAGGACTCCAGCCAGTGCAAGGCGAATCCTACATGTTTTTTGAAGAGATTGAAGGATGAGGCTCGTAGCTAGACCAAGTGGTTACGACAGTGGAATAACACCTGGAAGGGCCTGTTACCGAGAAAGTGATTCAAGAGTTCATCGAGCAGGAAGCTCTGGCGAAGCAGCAAGTTGATGCAACTCGATATAAGATCGAGGCCTTTGAAGCAGCGTTGCCCAGATATGAGTGACTTGGGATAGGTCACAGGTGAGTTTTGGGGGCTTGTTGGCCCTTGACCAAGTTTTGAGGAAATATTGGTCGTGTTTGACCACTTTTGGGACTTTGACAGGATGGATGAAGATGGAGCGCCCAGGCGGAGCTGAGATCGTGGGATCTCACTTATTTTGCGGACTTCTGGACCCAACAAAAGGTTTAATAGGGTTTATGTAACATGTTATGGGATGTTGGGCCATGGGTTTACCCATGTTTAGGCCTTTTTGTAAAAGTATATATAGGAAGGAATGTAATGTAGAAAGTAGTAGAAGCTTAGTGCAAGCGATGTAAGAAGTAGTTTTTGGCTATGTGCATAATATGTTAAGGTTGGATCAGTGCAAAAGGTTGTAAGTTTCTTTGTGCGATCTAGATGTGTAAAGTAAGGATTTGTGATGATAAGGAGTTGGCCCTGTGCCTTGACTTGATTTTGGGAAGGAGGATCTAGTGCATTGTGCGAAGATCACCTATCCTCTACGGAGTGGGCTTTGTGTCTTTGTGCACAGGAACCGATGAATGTAAGTAGATTGAAGACTAATAAAGAAGAAGAAGAAGTTGGTGGACGTAGCCCCACACTGGGGTGAACCAAATATATCCCGTGTCTTGATGTGCTTTGTGCAATGTGATTTATGATTTATGTTGTTTATTTTATTAGTGCTATTGTTGTAATGAATGCATCTAATGTTGCAGCTTAGTGCTTAAGGGTGTTAAAGATAAATGAATGCTATATCTGAGATAATGCTATGTTCTAAGTGATTGTAAGTGCTTGATATTGATTGTTATTGCATTGTTCTGTAGTAAAGGTTTAATGTGTGATATGAATGAGGATCATAATCTAATGCATGTTGTTGGCTAAGTGATCTGTTAAGTGTTGTAATCACATATCTACGTCCCATCTTGGTTGTAGACACTTGAGTCCTACAACCCTCCCTGCCTCTACCTCAGGTGAGACTTCATCTGCTTCGCAGGTGTTGCCGAAAGGGCCGGTAGTTAGGGTTTTGTTGGTGCATTGTTAGAGTTGAACCCCGGGTATGCCCCTATGCCAACAATCAATGAGGCATAGTGCAATTTCTAAAGATGAGGTCGATTTTCAAGAACACTCTATCAGGCATTTTTGGCTAGTCTAGTTGCATGGGCCTTGTCCAAACAGACTTGCGAGAGCTTGCGGAACTCCATTATGCTGCTCGGTTTGGATTTTATCCCCCCAAACGAAATTGGCCACATGTCCTTGAATGACTTGAGGAGGTGATTTTCAACTATCGATAAAACTCAAACTGGGACTTGGATGCATGAACTGTCAGTTGCATTGGATGCAGAGCACCGATTTTCATCTATTGGGGCTCCTACGCTATCATTCTGTCGACCGAAAAATCATTTGTTGGAGTATCTCCAACACTAGGGTTTTGGCCAATGAAGCATATTGCAATTTCTAAAGAGGAGATCAATTTTCAAGAACAATGTGTCGGGTATTTTTGGCTAGTGTTGTCATGTGGACCTTAGCCAAATAGACTTGCGGGAGATTACGTAAGTCCGTTATGCTACTCGGTTTGGATTTTATGCCCATGGACCAAATTGACCACATGTCCCTAAATGGCTTATGGAGACAAGTTGAAACTCGCGATAAAACTCAAACCAGGACTCAGATGCATGAACTATCAACTGCATTGGATTAAGAGCATTAATTTTCAGCTAGTGGGGCCCTTACGCTATCATTCTGTCAACCAAAATACCATTTGTTGGAGTATCTCCGGAACTAGGGTTTTTTTCAATGAGGAATAGTGCAATTTCTGAAGATGAGCTCAATTTTCAAGAACACTTTGTCGAGTGTTTTTGGCTAGTATAGTCGCATGGGCCTTAGCCAAACAGACTTGTGAGAGCTTGTGAAACTCCATTATGCTGCTTAGTTTGGATTTTATGCCCCTAAAAGAAATTGGCCATATGTCCTTGAATGAATTGAGGAGGCAAGTTGCAACTATCGATAAAACTCAAACCGAGACTTGGATGCATGAACCCTTAGTTGCAATGGATGTGGAGCATTGAGTTTCAATTATTGGTGCTCCTACGCTATCATTTTGTCGACCAAAAAACCATTTGTTGGAGTATCTCCAACACTAGGGTTTTAGTCAATGAGGGATAGTGCAATTTCTAAAAAGGAGGTCAATTTTCAAGAACAATGTGTTGGGTATTTTTGGCTAGTGTAGTCGTGTGGACCTTAGCCAAACATACTTGTGGGAGATTACGTAAGTCCATTATGCTACTCGGTTTGGATTTTATGCCCATGAACCAAATTGACCACATAACCCTAAATGGCTTGTGAAGACAAGTTGCAACTCACAATAAAAATCAAACTAGGACTCATATGCATGAACCATCATCTTCATTGGATTAAGAGCACCAGTTTTCAACTAGTGGGGCCCATACGCTATCATTCTATCGACCAGAAAACCATTTGTTGGAGTATCTCCAGAACTAGGGTTTTGGTCAATGAGGCATAGTACAATTTTTGAAGATGAGGTTGATTTTCAAGAACACTCTATCGAACATTTTTTTCTAGTGTAGTTGCATGGGCCTTGGCCAAAAAAACTTGTGGGATCTTGCGAAACTCCAGTATGCTGTTCAGTTTGGATTTTATGCCCCCGAATGAAATTGGCCACATGTCCTTGAATGACTTAAGGAGGCGAGCTGCAACTATCGATAAAACTCAAACCAAGACTTGGATGCACAGACCCTTAGTTGCATTGGATGTGGAGCACCGAGTTTCAACAATTGGGGCTCCTACACTATCATTCTATTGATTGAAAAACCATTTGTTGGAGTATCTCCAACACTAGGATTTTGGTCAATGAGGCATAGTGCAATTTCTAAAGAGGAGTCAAATTTTCAAGAACAACGTGTCGACTCTTTTTGGCTAGTGTAGTTGTGTGGACCTTATCCAAATAGGCTTGTGAGATATTACATAAGTCCGTTATGCTAATCGGTTTGGATTTTATGCCCATGGACCAAATTGACCACATGTCCCCAAATGGCTTGTGGAGGCGAGTTGCAACTCGTGATAAAACTCAACCTGGGACTTAGATACATGAACCATCAGTTGCATTGGATTAAGAGCACCATTTTCAGCTAGTTGGGCCCCTACACTATCATTTTGTCAACCGAAAAACCATTTGTTGGAATATCTCCAAAACTAGGGTTTTGGTCAATGAGGCATAGTGTAATTTCTGAAGATGAGGTCGATTTTCAAGAACATTGTGTCAAGCGTTTTTGGTTATGGTATTGATATTGGTATGGTATGGTATGGTATGGTATTGGTATGCATATCATTTCCAATACATACCATTGTGGTATGCAATGTTATTGATATTGGTATGCAATGGTATGGTATTTGTATTGGTATTGGCAATGTTATTGGTATGGCATGGTATGGTATTGGAAATGGTATCGGTATGCATATCATTGTCAATGCATACCATTTCCATTGAATGATATGCAATGGTATGGTATTTCTATGGTATTGGTTTTGGTATTGTTATTGGTATTCAATGGTATGGTATTGGTATTGTATTGATATGTTATTCATATGGTATTGGTATGTTATGGTATGGTATGGTATTGGTATTGGTATTGTTATGTTATGGTATGGTATTGGCATTGGTATTGGTATGGAATTGGTATGGTATTTGTATGCATATCATTGCCAATGCATACAATTTCCAATGGTATTGGTATGGTATTATTTCAAACTCCAGTAGTAGTTTTACCATTGAATAGGCATGAATATGGGAAACCAATACGAGTGGTAACATGTAATGGGAGCTTATTAGAGAAACAAGGAAATCACCTTTCCCATATTCATTGATGTCATTGCCTTAATAAGATTGGTATAATACAAGTAATAAGTCAGTTAGTATTAATCTTCATACTGTATCTACGAATTATGCTTTGAGTGCCATATCACATAGTTTCCATAACAAGAGCTTATTAATAGAGAGCTTATTATGATTCCAATCGTTGTTTTGTTTAGTGATGTTTGGTGTAGGCTAAGATAGCCATACTACTTAGCTTCCATCTTGTACCAAATGACAAAAATTTTAACGTTGCGTAAAGGAGGACCGTATGTAGGCGGAGAGATAGTGAGATTGCAATTAACCCTTTGGAGGCCTAGACATCATGAGATTGCAATACACCTGAGTTGAAATGACCATTTGAGGCAGAAAGATGTCAGATTGCAATGCACCCTTTGGAGTGTACTGCAATCTCATGATGTCTGGGCCTCCAAATGGTTTATTGCAATATCTCTATCTCTCGGCCTCCAAACATACTTTCAATTTGGGTGCACTGCAATCTCATAATCTCTAAGCCTCCAAATGGTCATACTGTTCATTTCAGTAGGTTCCATTCCTCCAAATATATTTTCACCAAAAAGAAACTACCATTTTTGGTGGCATGTTCGAAGCCATACATTCATGTTAGAATTTATCCATACATTCATGTTAGATTTATCCATTGGTTAACCATAAACCTACACTGACAAATTCATAATATCTAGAGGAAATCATAAAAATATTATACATACCTAAACTTATAATTGATGGCTATATAAACTTATATGATGAAAGGATCAATCACACCTAATATGATGAACTGGTCGACAATACAGTTGCAATGGTTGTCCCCGTGTGTTTCTCTTCAGTTGTATGGCCCTTTGTTAGTCTTTAGCTTCCCTCAATCGACGAAGAAAGATCTTAAAGTACCTTCCAAAATCATTCAACCTCCATAAATATCTAAAATATCAATACAAGTAATATTTGCAGCACATTATTTACTCTAAGATGCATTTTTATGAGAGTGTCAGAACATACATGAATGAGCTCCTCTTGGTTTCATGAATAATTTATTAGAGCCACGTGTCTAATATTTGATCAAACTGCCTCCCTTGATTTGAAGTAGCAACAATGAAGTCAACATTGACTTTGTTGTTGCTCTGTTGGATCAAGGGAGGTTTTCTCCAAGATTAAACGACTCCAATAAATTATTCTCTACTGAACAGGGCCAACCACGTGAAGGTGAAAGATCTTATGTCTGATCTCCCCCCCTCACATCACTCTCAATAATTCCCCAATACCCAAAATATAAATCTATTGAAATATTTACAGCAAAAACAAACATATATACATACCAATATTCACAACTGTTTACAATGAAATAAAATGTTTTCTTGATCCATTTGGAGTGAGCAGAATATGGTGAAAATAGATTTTATATTAAATAATTATTAAAATATTCATGTACATCATCATTTAGTACTTTTAGCTGACCTCTTTTTCTTATCTCTATAGTTCCTAATCATTTCATCAATGTCTATGTCTTTGTTCTCTGAGTGCTCTTCAAAATCTGATTGTGATTGCATCCTATCACACAGAGCACACCTAGTCACAGAGTACTCATGGTGTAATGGAGGCCGTTGTGATGAGGCATCTTCTACAAAAGAAAAAAATACAAAATTTAAATGGCCAGTTTTTAAATATCATTGAACTAGTTCAGTAATATTAAAAAAAACACTTGTAATGTCATTATTTACCTAGTGCACTAGTTGACACCATTGGAATGGTTTCCCCCGCATGATCCTCTTCAACTTTATGAGCCTCAAGTACAACATTATTTTCCATTTAGAATACAAACTTTATAAGGACAATCATAAATATATAAGTAAAAATAAATAAAAGTACAAAATGTATAACTACAAAATTATTAAGTATATGACTAAAATACAACCATATTACCGTCATGTGCTAGCTCGATTGTAGCACCATTGTGGGTTTGCACCCCCGTGGAAAATTTGGATTGAATGGGATTAGAACCATATTCTGGTTGCAAACTTCTATCAACGCACTGCTCTCCAATACTAGTTCATTCGTTGACAGTGTTTCTCTCTTGATTAAAACAAAGTTGTAAATATTAATAATATCCAACATGATTGTATTCTTTTAATAATAAAGGTTAATGTGTATAGAATTTTATTTACCTTATCCAGCAAAGTGGTTCTTGGTATCTACCCCAATATTTTTCGGTGTTCAAATACCACCTTATAGACGTTCTTGTAACCAAGCTTGAGGTCTTCCTCTGTGGTTTCAGTACCAAACTCGTCACCCTTCATTGCATAAGAGTATGCATTTTTTATGTTATTCCCTTAAATTACCTAAATGTTTTAAGGCGATACAAATAAGATATTTAGGTACTTACAATTCGTGACTGCAACTTCAAGTAGCCTCCCTAGCCTAGCTTGTGCTGACCACATTTGACAAGCCTTGCTTTTGTGGCCTTTGACGTGTCATTCAACCTATCATCAAAAGTTTCAAGTATGTTAATGTATACCACAATTTTATTTACATCTAAAAAAAATTGAAGGTATTCAATTGAAATTGTAATTTACCTTTTGGGACTAGAGGGTGTTTTTCCTTCATCTGTCAATTTCTTCTATTTTGCGTCCTCAACGAGGGCCTTCCACTCCCTCTCTGGAATTATTAGAGGACACTCATACCTATCATTTTGTTTCAAGTTCTTCCTATATGTTTCTCGCGTATATTTTAAATATTGGCCAGTTGTGCCAGTGGCCAAGGTCTTATTAAGTGTATCTACACCAAAAATCTTTCTAGATAATCCATCAATTCTTTTTTGAGGTTGGAATTCTAGGAATTCCACCTCTCCCGTATGGTGGGCCCAAAAATCAACAAATCCTTATTCTCCAAGGACCTGTAAAAATCATTGTTCCCTACATGCAAAATGATTATATGATTATTAATTTTAAAATAACAATTTAGATGATTTATATTTTTGTACATAGAGAACATGAAAAAAATAAAATTTTAAAAATTACCTAGGACTTTAACTTGCTTTAATGGAAGCCCTTTCTCGTTGACCATAAAGCTTCCCTTAAGGGTCCCTATGCTGGTCACATGCCTTTCTTTAGGAAAAGAAACCATATAGTTTGTCAAATCATAAGCCTCATCTCTGTCACCACCTCCAAAGCCTACCTATGTGGTCACTTCCTCGGTGTGCGTGTCATGGATCCAACCTAATGGTGTGAAAGCCGAAGATCAGAACAATTGCATCTTGGCAGCTATACGAGGGCCTGCGTTGGGACCCTATGGCATCTGTGCAGCGCCACTACTATCGATACCATGCATGTTGATGTCAGTAGGATCCAAACATATCTATATAAGAAAGAAAACATTTTTTCGTTTAGATAATGTAAAAGTTAAAAATCAAGATTTCATTATTGATCTTATGACATAAAAATAAAACCACTTGAAATTATGGTTACTACCTTATATGTCTTAAGCCTTGTCATAACTTCTCTGATCCTTTCTTCAACCTCACGAGTTTGATCTAGAATATATAACAAGTGAGCTAGTTCCTTGTTTCCTTTATTATTATTTTTTGTTATTAAAACCATAGGGTCGGGGTATTCATACAAATCCCTTTTGTTGAGCGAATCATCATCAACATCATGTCCCGCTGACTACATATTCAACAAAATAAATGATAATTCAGTTATGTATAATTGATCGCCACAGAAATAAAATGCACATTAAATGAAATTCAAAAATTGTTGTTCATTTACTTGTTCTGAGGCCACTTTTGATTTACCACAATCATCCTGCCACATTACAGTAAAATTATAACCGTGATCATTATCATGAGAAATAAATTCAAATTTATGAGAAATTCAAATGTATGAGAAATTCAAATGTTGATAACAAAAATAGGACACACTGAGTACTAAACAGACCGAAGCTCTCCAAATGGATTAACAACGTAAAGAACGTAATGAAAATCATAAAATATGAGAGTCATTTCTTACAGTTTGGGTAAATTAGTATATGTATCGCTCCGATAATAACAACATCCGTATCTATTCGATTCAAATTGTAATCAATCAATAACTCTTCCCCTACAACTATTGATTTTATTTCACATACAAATACACAGTTTCCTTCACTCCCCTCAAATATGCAATTGGGTCGCTTATTTGTGGTCGCGGGTCGTGTACTGTTTATAAACCCTGCAATATTCCCCGTTGCTTTTGGCCTTCCGTCAATGTATATAGTTTCTCCTTTATTTTTATCATTGTCTTTTAGTTGTATATAATTTGCAGTGAATCCATATCTTCACATACTTTTTGTATATTGGACTATTCATATCCAATATTTGTAGATATAACAGGGTCTGACTTACTCCATCAATTAAGTTAATCCATCATAATAGACCTTTATGCCATCCATGGAAAATAGTCCCAAACCATGTAATGTCGATGGAGCATTCTGATATATCCTTTCGTTTACACAAAAATCAGTGTTTATTTCAGGAAGATCCTTGGGTACCCATTGTTTCACTATATGTTTTTACCTCAAGGGAACCTCAATGTCATCTATTCTCTCATGATCATAAGAACATTTCCCCCTTTTGCAAGAAAAAAATCCATGCGTCTATGGAATTTTCTTCTGATATTCTCACCTCTAGTTGATCTTCGCTTGTTAGACCTACTAGATGTCTCACTTTCCTCTATTCTACTTGAACTTCCCTCACCCAATGAAGATAGATCTGACAAATACCTATTTTCTTGTACTTCCTATAAAACCATTAATGACAAAAACATTCAGTCAATCAAGATGTAACACTAGTTCATTACTAGTATCCTATTAGTATCACAGTAAGATCATAATGATTACCATAGTTTTTCTCTTTCACAATTGTATTATGTTGTATTACTATTGGTCTACTATCTGGGAATTATAGGGGCATGTTT
Organism: Picea engelmannii; assembly: GCA_009831015.1. Classification (NCBI taxonomy): domain Eukaryota; kingdom Viridiplantae; phylum Streptophyta; class Pinopsida; order Pinales; family Pinaceae; genus Picea; species Picea engelmannii. Next base: position 405,261 of record ML776945.1, read on the forward strand.
GGAGTCAAATGACATCAACACCAAGAAAGACAAATCATTTTGAGATATTTTTAGTTTCTTACAAATTCATGTTCTATGACTCTCCCTGTCTAGTTTTTTCCATATTTTTGAGCTTTGGACTTGAAATGGTTAGAGTTGGATAAGGGGAACTCATATCATCTATTTTTCCAGTGAAAAATTGACCCAAAATCGATAGGAACTATGCAAAAAATTAGGATTCCAATTCTATGTTGGGATTTTTTCTCATGTAACTTTACCCTAAGAGTTTTTGGACAATTTAAAGATAACCCAAATCATGGTATTTCTGGAAAAAATGAACAAGAAAGGTGGAACTTTAACTCACTAAAAAGACTACCCTCGTCGAAAATATGAATATTATTTCAAATACATGAATATGCCAATACTAGACTACAATGCCTATGTTGAACACTTAAGTGGACCCTAATAACACTGATAATACACATGGAGGTCACGACTAGAAAAGAGGGAACCATGGTGGCTAAGGTAGAGGATGTGATTCCTCAACCCAAGGAGAAGAAACGATAGAAAGGTAAAGGTGGCCTATACATGTCAAAAGGGAGCGAGAAATTGAGAGTAAAGTACATTGTTAAGTAACAAATACGAGAGTTGTTATTGATTCGTAACCCATCGATGGCTACAAAATTGTAAAGGTTAAGGCATAGGTGTGAGTTATTGACAATGGGATTGATGATTTTGTTTTTGTCCATTATTGTTGTTTTCCATTACCTTGACTCAATCCATCCAAAAAAGGACAATTTGTTTAATTACCTTGACTCACTCCATACAAAAGGGACAAATGGGACAAGCCATTATTCAAAGGCCACGATTACATATTGGTCGGATTAATGGTGAATGGACATTGCATGGGATTCATTATGACATTTGTAATTTTCACATATCCCAAGGTATATTCACAACTCCCAAGTTCATTCACAACTCTCAATGTAATCTTACAACTCTCAAGGCATTGGTCAGAATGGCATAGGCAGTTTGGGGATATTCTTCATGCACATGGACCTTTCATGCCATGCCATGTTACACATATTGGAGTGGTCAACTTGTTTGCGCATTTGGAGTCATGTGTCACATAGTTTGATGGATGGAATCCTAGTTTGATCGATGTTGGATATTGATGAGAAAACATGCTTCGTAGACAAGACATCGATGGCTAAGATTTTTGTGGAAATGAACTTGGGAGATGGATTTCTTGAAGGAATTGATATCCAGGTGGGGAATTGTTCTTATTGTCAGGAGATAGACAATGTTAATATTCCTTTTTGGTGCTCCATCCTTCATATGTATGGTCACCTTAGGTAACATTTCCCTAAGAAATATAGACCCAACGATGAGGAATAAGTTGAAGAGTGAATAGAGGACATTGCCAAGCTCACAATTGATCTCAAAATGATAGCAGAAAGAGCCATAATCCCTCTTCATCAAAAGGTAATTCTATATATGTGGATCCTTCTTCTGTTATTATTGAATATATATTAAGATATATAGTTAGATAACAATGCCATCAACTCATCATTAAAATACCTTGAGAAATCTCTAAAATATCCAATATTGAAAGAAAAAATGCATATGAGGAATTGGGATGTCATTAAGAAGACTAGAACCTAGATGGAAATGAGAGTCCATATGGATAAGAATCTTTTGGAAAATATAAATACCTTGTTAGATGTTAAATAATTAGGTTCAAAGGGATCTCTTAAGTTACATGATGCCATACGGCGTATTCTTTCAAAAATTCAATTCGAGTTGAATCTATTTTACTAGATCTAATGTTCTATTTTGAATTTATGCATAGATCTAGCACACTTTTGCTAGCTAAACCAAATGAATAGTTTTATTCTTGGATCTAGTTCCTAGATCTAATATGATAATCCTTCACTAATTCATTTCACTTATTGGAAAAATGTGGGTTAAGGAATGAAAAAATAAACTGCATTCAATTGCTCGATAAATTACGAGGGATTTACACCACTCGAGCCAGAGATATCTCCTACTACACTACTCCTTTATCTAATTGTCAACTAAAAACATAGTCTAGTCTTGTATGCATGCAAAAATACTTCAATTTCACGTACTAACTATAATTCTTAATCGATATTTTAAAGGCTCAAGAGTGTTTTTTGTCCCTCTTCACTTCATCAATTGCTTCACAAGTTCCCTCCAATACTAAGACAAGTTTGTATTTCTATTTTTGGACCCTATTAAGAAAATGTAGGTGCACATCCTCACTATATCACATCATAAAGATATCATGTGTTACCCATATAAGTGTAAAAACATCCCTCTCGCCTATATTAGAAGAAACTAATGATTGGTTTATGCATCATCTTGATTCTTCCAATCTTTTTACCAATGGACATAAGTGCAATCACTCTTGAAGGGATCTAAATATTGCATAAAAACAATTCATTTCCCGATAGGGCATATTCTTAAGGCATATGGGAAGGGGAGAATAAGGCGTAGTCAATCCAATTCTTAGGGATCTAAATATTGCATAAAAACAATTCTTAGGGCATATGGGAAGGGGAGAAGAAGGCATAGGAAATCCAATTCTTGGGGTGTATTCTTAGGGCATATGGGCAGGGGAGAAGAAGGAGATATTTCCATCTCCTTCCAACACAAAAATGGAACTATACAAACTTATAAAAATAAAAACAATAATCTTGAAATAGAAATGTAAATTCAAGTGTGCAAAGGTGCTCATTATCCTCGTCCTTTCCCTTAGTCTCGGCATCACTTGATCAAGTGTGTTGGAATGGACTGTCACAAATAGTTGTGAAGGTGTAGGGTCTCCTTATTTCAACTTCACAAGGGTTATCTCCTCCCTCTTGTTGGGCTCGATCAAATGGTGGTCGGGTTTCGGGGGTTTTGTGTTGATACTGAGAGGGGGGTGAATCAGTATCAAGTACAATTTAAGACCTTTTTAACTTATACTTAAACCATTCAATTATATCCAATGAGCAATGAACAATAGTATAAGAGTTACACCAATACACCACAATACACCATGAACAATATATGAGAAATAATCAATAGTTATTGTTCAAGGGAAGTAATGACTTCCAAAGGTAGCTACAACTTCCAAGTGTAAAGGGAGGGATAAAAATCCAAGAGGAAGATACAATCCTCCAATATCAAGAGAGATTTGAACTCTCCATCCTTGCCCCTTCCTTCCGCCCAAGAATATACGAGAGATAATAAAACTTCACATTAAATCATCATCATCAACCAACCATCACATATAACCTGATAATGCTTCCTGAGACTTCTTCAATTTCTACAATTATTCAATTCTTGGAATACTATGATCCTATAGATAATATTATTCAGTTTATTCTTTGAAACTTCTCCAAGTTTCACTCCTTGAATCCTCCCCAAAAAGAAGTTATAGAGAGAATGGTAAACCTTGTTCAATTCTGGTTTATTTAGGAGACATAACTTGTACAAAATGCCCCACGCTCAATATTTAACATAAGATTCGGAAACTTGCACAAAAGAAACAAAAGTCTGTACTATTTTCAATTCAATTTGTTCCGCATCATTTGGATTCTCTATGAAGAAGTTATGACTGTTTTACCCGGAACACATGTTTATTGACTAGCTTCAGGACTGGTCAAAAACCCTATCTTCCACAGAGTGTATCTCCATAATTATAGTGAATCAAGAGCTGAAACGTTTACCATAGGTACCTTGATATGTCTTCTAAATACCATATCAATTTCACCATCTAAATCGTTCTATAAAAAACGTTATAGAAAAAACGGTAAGATGACCTGAAAATAACATACCTTAGAACACATCACCAAAAGACTTCATCCTCCCTTGAAATCCGGCCTTCTTTACTTCTGATTTCCTTTGAAATTCAGCTTGTGTATCAAATGAATGTATAATGATATTTATTTATACCATTTATGTCACTTCCTTTTGACATTAGGGCTGACCTGACACTTTCTTATTTTGTAATTCTTTTATTTAATTATCTTCAGGGCCTACATGTACTTCCTTCTTCAATTCACTTTGTCATATTCAAAAAATCATTTCTCATCAACCATGAGGATCCATGTGATGTGCCACATACCACCAGAAACAACATTATTTATACTATCCATCCATGGGTCTTTTATCTACATTTGCATTTTCCTTCATGTCCAAATACCTTCATCAATCTTGTAGTCCAAAACCCATAACTAGGGTTAACATCAATAACAACAACCAATCTTCCAACAATCTCCCCCTTTTTCATTGATGGAAACACTCATGCTCCCCCTATCATCATGATCCCAATTTCTCTCCCCCTTTGACATCAATGGAAAAGGGTAGGGCCTCTCCCCCTGAGTTTAATGGAAAAAGGTAACTCTCTTCTTTGGGGCTTCTCCCCCTGAACATGTGGCACTCAATAATACTTCATCCTTATTTTTGGTCTTTGGGATTTTTTCTTCCTTGGAATCCTTTTCTGTGGCTTATGTCTTATCTCTCTTCTTCATGTCTAGGATATATATGTTGTTCGATGTTCTTGTTTCCGTTGCAACCAATCTTATTGAGTTATTTTCTCTGATTTTACATTTTCGGGAGTCAAACATAAGAGTGTATCCTTGATCACACATTTTACTAACACTGAGTAGATTATGATTCAAGTATTCAACCAATAGGAAATTCTTTTCTTTTACATTTTTTCTTCCAAGTTCTACTACACCTTCTCCAAGTATTTTGGCAGATGAGTCATCTCCAAATGCAGCATTACCACCCTTTCTCTTCAAGATGATGAATTTGTCTTGATCCCCGGTCATGTGTGAAGAACATCCACTGTCTATGTACCATTCATCTTCTTCTTTACATTCTTCATCGGTCAATGCTATTCGACAATATTCATTGTTTGGAATCTCTTTCCTTCTCCATATTGTGGTTGGCATAGGGACATCTTCATTCATATATCTGCAATCTCGTGCTTTGTGACCAAGATAATTACATTTGTAGCATGCAATATTTTTGTCCATCAATGGGGAAAATGAATTATAAATTTTGTTGACAAATCCACGATTATTTCCATATCTTCTATTTACACCATTCATGTTTCTTGTGTATGTGTTCCTTTCATTGATTCTGCAATTAATTTCCTTATGTCCAAATTTTTTGCAAGTATAACAATGACCAAGAAAGAAATTTTGATACCTTGGAGTAGGTGGGCTTCTTTGTGATGTAGTCCATATGGGTTCATGATATATTCTTTTGTAGTTTCCTTCATACTGACTAAAGATTCTTTGATTCCTGAAGGTAGGAGGTCTTCTTGGATATTCATCTCTTTATGGTATCATGGTCCACTTCTCATCAACTGTCTGTGTAGCTCTTTCTTCAACCTTCTTGTTGGTATTTTCATATTCTTTGTATGAAGTTTCACCCATGCATCCAAGATGTGTTAAGTATTTTAGCACTTGAGAGTTTCTTAAGCTCTTCCTCAATGAGACAACTTCTTGTTCAAGTTTCTCACAATCTTCTTCTTTCTTCATCATTTGGACATTCCTTACTTCTCCTATTCTTCTTTCTTCTTCGAGTAGAGTTTTCAAGG
>ML776945.1:434380-445832 GCA_009831015.1 Picea engelmannii
AGGCCATTAGTTGTAATTATACCTCCTAGTCTCCTATATATACCAAGGAGACATTTTCATTTTGAATCATCTTGTACTTGAACATTTAAGTGGAGTAAAAGGAGGTTGCCCCCTCGAAGAGGCTTATTATCTGAAATTATCTCCTTTTTAAGGCATTGAGTACTTTTTCTGAGGTTTTTCTATGCTATATTGATATTTGGTTCTTAACACACTCTCTTCTCCTCAATAAAACAATGAAAACATTTAAGGAATCTCCTACAAGGCTCTAATCTCACTCACGCCAACCCATTTATCTCATGATGTAACCAATATGCTCACTATTGAGCACTCTAAGCCCTCACTGTCATGAGCTTCTCTTCTATATCTTATCACAAGGGAGATCTCCCTTTTCTCTACTCCATAGTTCCTTGGATATCTTCTTCCCTTCCAATGTAGGAAAAAAAGTGGGGCTGCACCTCACTAGGACGGAGCTGCTGGGGAGCACCATGATCTCATGGTTGTGTTTCACTATCAACGCTCTATTGTTTAGTATTGATGGTTTCGTTGATAGTGTTGCTCCCCTGATTAAAACAAAGTAAGACATTAAATTATGGACGATATCAAACATTTATGTATTTTATAAGTAACGAAAGGTTAATGTGGATTGATTTTTATTTACCTTATCCCGCAAATTGGATATTGGGGTCTACCCCATGATTTTCCTACGATCAACCATGGATTTATAACCGTACTTGTAAACAAGTTGGAGGTCTTCCTCCATGGTTTCAGTTCCGAAGTTGTTTCCCTGCATTGCATAAGGGTGTGGTTTTTTAATGTTTTTAGCTGCAATTACCTTAAAGTTGTAAGGTGATACAAATAATATTCTTAAGATGTTTGGGTACTTACGATTCGTGACTGTAACCTCGAGTAGCCACCCTGGCCTAGCTTGTGCTGGCCATGTTTGGTAATCCTTGCTTTGGTTGCCTTTGAAGTGTCAGGCAACCTATCATCAAAATTTTCAAGTATGTTATATATAGCCACACTTTTATTTAGATCTAAAGAAAAATAAAGCTAGTATTGAATTCAAAAAATTGTAATTTACCTTGGTGTACCAGTTATTTGTTCTCCTGATTTTTTTAAAATATTATCTTTTGCATCATCAAGGATCATCTTCCACTCCCTCTCGGGAATTGAAGGAGGACACTCATACCTAGGATTTCTTGCCAATATTCATCTATAAACATCCCACGTATATTTTAAATATTCACCCATTGTAGATGTGACCGTTTTTTTATTGAACGTGTCTACACCAAAGAGGCCTTCAAGATAATCCATAAGTTCCTTTTTGAGTTTGGAATTCTAGAAATTCCACCTCATGCGTAAGTTTTCCCCAAAAATAGACAAGGTCTTGCTCTCTACGTGCCTATAAAAAGGTCATTTCCTACACACAAAAATATATGATCATTAATTTAAAATTAATAATCTAGATGATTTTTGTATGAGGACAACATTAAACGATTAAAATATGAATTAAAACTACCTAGGAGTCTTGATTGTTTTAATGGAAGTCCATTATCATCGACCAAAAATGTGCACGGAAGGGTCCCCGTGCTTGTCACACGTCTAGCTCCAGGAAATGCAACCATATCAACCACATCACTATGATCCTCATCTCTACCACCATCTCTAGACTTTGATAGAGGTGTGGATTCATGTCAGTGCATGTCATGGCTCCTATCTAAATGAGGTGTGGAAGATGGAGAAGTAAATAGTGCTCTAGCAGTTGTATGATCGTCCGCATCAGGACTCTGTAGCATCTCTATACCTCCACTACTACCAACACCGAGATGAACATGCTCCGAATATTCCTTTATAAAAAATAAAATGTTTTTTCGTGAGATAATGTGAAATTTAATGAAAAAAGTATCATAATTGAACATATGAGTGCATTAAAAAAAAACACTTTAAGTTATGGTTATTACCTTATATGTGTTAAGTTGTGACATAAGGAGCTTAATCTTTTCTTTGACGTCGGGAGTTTGTTCTGGACGATCTAACAAGCTAACAAGTTCCTTGTTATATTTAATGATATTTTTTTTTAATAAGAGCATCGGATCAACGCAAGAATAAAACCCCTCCTCATCGATAGAATCATGATACACATGGCCTACTGACTACATATAATTTCAGCAAAAACAATGTTATTTCAATAAAATTATATAAGAAAATAATAAAAACAACGTAAAATGAAAGTGGAAATTGATAATCATTTACATGTTCTACGGCTGACCCTTTTCCACGATCATCCTGCCACATTATAATATAATTAGAACCCCCAAATATTTAAAAAATTGTTAATGATAACAAAAAAACAATGTTAAAGATAATATTTACAACAATGTTAAAGATAATAAAAAATATAATGCAATAAGTAGAGGTTTCTTAAAGAGGTGTTGCATAAGAACCTGCACACTATTAGTCAATGTTTCTATTCGATTCAAATGGTAATCCAGTAATAACTCTTCCCTGGGAGATATCTTTTTTATTTCGCACAAGAGTACCCAATTCTCTTCACGTCCCTCATATATGCAATTTGGTTGTTTGTTTTTTGTCTTAGTTCGTGTGTTGTTTATAAACCTCATGATATTGTCGGAAGCTTTAGGCCTTCCATAAATATAGATAGTCGCTCCCTTATTTTTATCCTTGTTTATTAGTTGTATATAATTTGCGGGGAGTGCATATCTCTACATACTTCGCATGTACCGGACCAGCCGCATCCAATCGTTATAATTGTAACACGGTCTGACATAGTCCATCAATTCAGTTACTGTATTGTATTTTACAATTATTCCATCCATGGAAAATAGCCCCAAGCCATGCAGGGGGGATGGTGCAATGTGATATGTCCTATTGTTGACAATGAAGTCAACATCTATAGGAGGTAGTTCCTTAGGTACCTATTGTTTCACCAGATGCTTATACCTGAGTGGAACATCTATGTCTCCTATGCTCTCATCATCATAAGAGCATGATCCTCCTTCGGCAAGAAAAAATTTCATGTGTCTACAAAATTTTATTCTAACTTTTTCACCTCTGGTCCTTATTTGCTTATCATATCTACTAGATGCAGTCGCATTTCCATCCTCTATTTGTCCTAAGCTTTCCTCACTCGACGAAAAAATATCTGGTAGGTACCTTTTTGGTTGTACCTTCAGTTGCATGTGCACGTGTTGTTTGTTAGTAGTCCATCATCATATTCACAGTTCTAAATAAAAAATTTATATCTTTAGTTTTGGATGCACAATTAGACTAGGGTGCAATTACCAATATTAGTGGTCAACCACCTAATTTAATGTGATATCCCTCTTGATTTTGGACATATTAAGGACATATTAAAAATGTGAAAACACTAAGGACATGATAAATTTATCATATGGATCTAAGAAAAAAATAGTATTAAGGTTGTTGTTTGTTGGATTTGTGCAAAATGAACCTAAACAAAAAATTCTCACTTGAACTTGCGCAATGCCATAACTTCTAAAAATGGTATAGAAAAATATAAATACTAGACTAGGATAACCCATAAATACTAGACTAGGATAACCCAACTAGGATAACCCATGTAGGGACTAATAACCCTTTGTCATTTGGCACCATGATTGTAAGAAGTCTCATGGAGGGACTAATAACCCCTTGGTATTTGGCTTCATGATTGTAAGAAAGTAAATTACATGGAATAAATGTGTAAGTGCTAACTTGGATGATGTAAAAGCATACCTAATTTGAGCTAAAAGAGGGAAGAGGGAACCGAGGTGGATAAGGTGGAGGATGTGATTCCTCAAACCAAGGAGAAGAAATGGTAGAAAGGTAAATATGGCCTATACATGTGAAAAGGGAGCGAGCAATTGAGAGTAAATTACATTCTTAAGTAACAAATACGAGAGTTGTTATTGATTCGTAACCCATCGATGGCTACAAAATTGTAAAGGCTAAGGCATGGGTGTGAGTTATTGACAATGGGATAAGTGATGTTGTTGTTGTTTTCCATTACCTTGAATCACTCCATCCAAAAAATGACAAATTTTTTAATTACCTTGACTCACTCCATCCAAAAAGGACAAATGGGACAAGCCATTATTCAAAGGCCACAATTACATATTGGTTAGATTAATGGTGAATGGACATTGTGGCTAAGAGGAAATTGCATGGGATTCATTATGACATTTGTAATTTTCACATCTCCCAAGGTATCATCACAACTCCTGAGTTCATTCACAACTCTCGATGCAATCTTACAACTCTCAAGGCATTGGTCAGAATGGCATAGGCAATTTGGGGATATTCTTCATGTACATGGACCTCTCATGCCATGCCACGTTACAAATATTGGAGTGGTCAACTTGTTTGCGCATTTGGAGGCATGTGTCACATAGTTTGATGGATGACCTCATAGTTTGATCAATGTTGGATATTGACGAGAAAACAAACTTCCTAGACAAGACCTCAATGGTTAAGATTTTTGTGGAAATGAACTTGGGAGATGGATTTCTAGAAGGAATTGGTATCCAAGTGGAGAATTGTTTTTATTGTCAGGAGATAGACAATGTTAAGATTCCTTTTTGGTGCTCCATCCTTCATATGTATGGTCACCTTAGGTAAACTTTCCCTAAGAAATATACACCCAATGATGAGGAAGAAGTTGAAGAGTGAATAGAGGACATTGCCACACTCACAATTAATCTCAAAATGATAGCGGGAAGAGCCATAATCCCTCTTCATAAAAAGGTAAGTCTATATATGTGGATCCTTCTTTTTTTATTATTGAATATATATTAAGATATATAGTTAGAGAACGATGTCATTAGCTCATCATTGAAAGACCTTGAGAAACCCCTAAAATATCCAACATTTAAAGAAAAAATGCATACAAGGAATTGGGATGTCATTAAGAAGACTGGAACCTAGATGGAAATGAGAGTCCACATGGATAAGAAGCTTTTGGAAAATATCAATACCTTGTTAGATGTTAAATAATTAGGGTCAAAGGGATCCCTTAAGTTACATGATGTGTATTCTTTCAAAAATTCAATTCGAATTGAATCTATTTGACTAGATCTAATGTTCTATTTTGAATTTATGCATATATCTTTGGGTTAATCATTTAGAAAACAAAGCCTCTAAGCTCGACTTCGAAATTCTAAGGTTAAAAGGGGTTTTTTCCTTCTCCCCAATTGCATAACCAATTGAAAGTATTAATAAACCAGATTTTAGCATGGTGCTTGCAATCCAAGATAAGTGATAGTCAGAGTTCAATATATAGACCTTTTCACACTCCATTCTTTATGGAGGACCAACCATTTCAAGTGCATCATATTATTACCTTGTGCACATGTGGGATAATGGATAGTTTAAAGGGAAGTGTAGGATTCTAGGCTAAATTGGTTCATTGGTCATTTGAGGATTTCTTGGAGGGTTCTATTGAAGGGGATTTTTATTTTATTCACCCAAATTGGTTGTAATATCTCTAGTTTATAGGTAGCATGGAGAGCCATAGCCAACTTGGACACTACCCCTATTGTAAAATAATATAAATCTATCAATTTCTTCGTAAACAGGAGGACCTAATTGCTGAGAACCAAGCCTCTATCTTCTCATCTATTAGTAGAATCCATGTTCAGGAAGATGATCATAATGCAGGGTCTGTTTTTATCATGGAGACTCTATTACAACATAAGAGGAAAATCAATGCTTTAAAGGAAGAGTGTATATGTTGCACTAGAAAATCTCAAATTTGTCAAAGAGATTTCAATATGTTGCTTTCAATGCCAAGATGTATGTCAGTTAAATCCCTATGGAAAACAAAGAAAAAGAATATGTTCATCAAATTCCTCTAGATGTAGACATGGTTGGGGAGGCTCGAGACTCTTATCTCTATCCAATGGAGAAAGAGGAAGCTCACAATATGCATGTTTTTTATTAATTTCAGGTCTTCGTGTACTACAAAGTCTATCTAGTATTAAGTGTCATATATAGGCTTTGTACTAGTAAAAGTTCACAATCCTCTACAAAGGATAGAATTTCATTTTTGGTAGACAAGCATCAATTTTTTTAACAAAGTATGAATCATAGATTGTTGATTGAGCTGTCAAAGAAATATGCAGAAATCTCTTTCCTTGAATGACATTGACCAATTGAGGGATGTGGATACCATGGCTATGTTTAAATTTATAAAGGATGGAAAGATTCTTGAAAATATAATGAGTGGAAGGAAAAATGAACTTGAAATAAAAGTAGGAGCCTTGGCTTATCAAGCCTAGGCACTATTTTCTTATGATATATGATTTTACTAGTATTTTCTTTAGGTGACGTTGAAACTATTAGGCTACATATTGGTGTGGGCACTGGCATGGTTCAGGAAGGTGTATTTCATGTAAATTAACTGAGGAATTGATAAACCATTTATGTTTGTGCACTGTCTCTATGCTAGGGAGGTTTGGTCTAAAGCTCTATTGTTATCTAATGGTGATAATAAGTGGAAAAAGCACTCATTGTTGAGTAGCTTCAAATCTTGGTAATGGAGACAAATCTGTAAAAGCTCACATAACCCTTCCCTCTTTTGTAGTATAGGGTCTATGTCTCTCATCAGAAATTGTATGACTTTCCAAGGGAACGACATACAAACTACACAAGTGGCTCGTCAAATAAGATATACCTATAGAGAGTCAGGGAAAGATGAAAGAGTCAAACCTTCACAAATCCTTAAGAGCTAGTACGAAAGAGTCAAATCTTCCCAAATCCTTAAGAGCCAGTACGAAAGAGTCAAACCTTCCCAAATCCTTAAGAGCCATTGTATGATAAATCGAAGGTTTTGGGATTTTTTTTGTCGGTGATTGTAAAGGACCCTAGGTATTTGTGGTGCCAGTGGTATCTTATTTATAAATGAAAATCATCCGGTTCTTTCAAGTATGCAAGAGGTTAGGGGACAAATAATAGAGATGAGTGATTTGCCTTATGGTTACTTCTAAAATGTGCAGTTGGTCGTGGGATTGATAGAGTCCAGAGAATGGGAGACTCAAAACTGCTCAAGGATTGGGGTAATGGTAAAAATCGCACTGTTAATCTAGTATTAAGACCAATTATGTTCAAGGTTTCCAAGGTAAAAGAAAATTTTTAGAAACCTTTTCAATCACATTTACAGAGAATTCAATGCTCATGCAGAAAATCCATATAAAGCTACTTAAACGTTTTGTAGGAAGGGACTTCGGCATTGAAGTGAGAATGATTGGGAGATTAGTATTTATAGTTATAAGCAATACAAATATGATCAGTTAAGGAGCACTCATTAAATGCTGGAAAAAAAGCTAATGACGAAAAAGCTAGGAACTTGTATGCATGGATTGACTTTGAACTCCAAACTCTAAACTAATAACTAATCATGTTTAAGAAAACAAGTCGACATCATATCAAGAAACCCTAAACATGACCATAGAAATGGAAGATGACATGGAACCCAATGCACATTATAAAGAACCAAAAAAAGAGGATTGGGTCAAGAATTGTTTTATCGAATCCAAGTGACCCTAATTGAAGCAAACAAAGGAGGGAAAAAAATCTAGTGATAATGGGAAACCTAGTAAAAGAGACAAGAACCTACAGAAGTTGAACATATTCTACTTTTTTTACACATCCAATACCACTAAGCACTATTAAAACAACTCCAAGTTCAACTTGAAAAATGAAGGCTATTTTTTGGATTGAAAAGGAGACTAGGACGATTAGGACAACATTAAGACAAGACACTAATACAAGGAGTCATGAAAAGAACATAGTGTTTATCAAGCCCAAGATAAATGAGGTATCTCTTCTATGGTGGGGTATGGGGAAACATTCCCAACAATTGTATCTTTAGTGTTCCAGGTCAGGTATGTTGTTACTTATATGGGTTCAATATACAATATTGTCCTTCATTCAAAGATCCACCCCCAAAGTCCTAATAGATGATACAATTATTCAATGATGAGGTGCACAAGGAATCCTTAATCACAATTAGGGCACATGGGTTTTGTGAGGAAACCTAATTTATGGAAAGGGAATTTGGAGCAGAGAACTAAAATTAGGGCACATCGGTTTTGTGAGGAAACCTAAATAATATAACCTAGCATAGTTGTTTTGTTTCCATAACAAAATTTTATCAACTTTATTTTAATTTCAAAAACTACTAGACAACTTGCAATATTGGCAAAAAATTACCAATTTTATTGAAATCAATGATGATAAAATATTCTTGGAGAAAATTGGACACATCGCTTTTGTGAGGATGTAAATATTGTTAAACCTAGAATAGTTGGCCTTCTCTAGAATAATTTTTTATGGGCATTAATGTCACATACCCACTATGGAAATCGAATTTTTCTTCGATTTCTCAATGATCAGACCCCTAAAATGTCTATGGAGGTCTAGCGTAAGCTAACTCTTCCCTCGTCTGTTCCCATAGGATCACGGGTCATGACCATAGGTCAAACAAATATGGCATCCTTTCACTCTTCGCGACTCAGCGCTACCAGAGCGTCGAGTCTTTCGACTCTGCAAACCCCGACACAGCGAAGCGCCGAACCCCAAAAGGGATGGCAAGTACAAGTTTCCTGTTTGGGTCTTGTCCTCGTGACCACGTGCTTAAACTAGCAAAGCCCTTACCGGCCTTTCGTGATTCAGGAAATCACGATGCATGACTTCTTCCTCATTCAAATCCCTGAAAACCATGAAGTCTCCCAAGTTTCCCTTCAAGGGGAGATCAACAGCTGTAAGCCTCCCCTGATCCGACGGTATGGATCCTTTCAGGGTTTCGGTACTCGAGAGTTCAAAATGTAATGACTCCAAGACTCCTTGTCATTTAAATCTCCGAATTCCAATATGTAAGTTCGTGTAAGATATCGACGGCTCTTAAGAGTGTGGATCCAATGGTCCATGGGATTTCGGGACTTTTCCCAAACCTCTGACCACTCACCACGCGTCTCCTCTGACGGACGGTCCAGATTCTTTCGGTACTTCTCCTCTCCACTACAGCACGTATCGGGATATCGAGCATCGCGATTTCACAAATCGCGGGGCAAAGTTTTCTAGCCCTCTGGTTTCCCGGATGCCAAAACGTCGAAACGTCTACTGGCAGCCACGTGTCCCTCCGATGGACGGTGGCGACCTTTAGCCAAGATCAACGGTCGTGATCTTTTCAGGATGATCAATGGTCACGATTAAATCTTAGCTTTCCTTAACCTCATTCACACCTCACGCCATTTCGTGGTTTCGATGATCAGGATTTCATGACTTGCGAGGACAAGGGTTCTTTCCCTTCTTGTTTCCCAGGTGCCGAAACACCGAAGCGCTTACCAGCAACCACGTGTACTCTATAGATAGACAGTCCAGGTACTTCCATGGACCATGGGATCTACGGTCTTGATTCCTTCATCTCTTGCAAGGTAAAAATGGGTCATGGCATTAATGCCTATGTCTCTTCCTCAAATCTAACGGTCATTACAGACCCTGGGATCCTCCGAAGGGATCATATTCATGCATTTCTTGCAAAGGCGGAGAGGGGCCGAGGAACTATCATCCACGTTCCTTCCCCACCTCCAACGGTTGTTACGGACCTTGGATCCTCCAAGAGGATCTTGTTCGTTAATCAATATTTAAACATATTCTAACATTTTGGGAGTTCACCAGTCAAAGTTTCAAGACTTATCAATCACGAGAGTCTGACCTCTTGTCAACGGAACTCCTGATTTCTGAAATCCCGATGGGCTCTTTCTTTCGGGATTCTCCCGAGATCCTGGATTACTGCCATGTATCCTCCCTCAGATAGAAGGTCCTCGTTGTTTCACGATTTCGCGACTTGTGACCCCCAGTGACGCAAATCCTTTGTCAACTCGAATCCTTGGAATCCAAAATACCGATGGACTCTCGATCTCTGCCAGGTGTCCTTCACAAATGGACGGTCTAGATCTATATCAGGATTTTCACCATGGAGTGTCCCGATATCTTGTCATCAGGACTCCCGAAATCCTGAACTCCAAATCCCCGATACCGACTCCTCTCTTGGGACTTTCACCCTTGTTCACAAGGGCTTAACCCTCATGCATCTCCTAGCAGATCCAACGGCTATCGGGTTTTCTAGATAAGATCTGACGACTCAGATCTGTCCCACACCATGTACCGACTCCTCTTTAGGAACCTTCGCCCCTGTTCACGAGGGCTTAACCCTCCTACATCTCCTAACAGATCCAATGGCTATCGGTTTTTCTGGCTAAGATCTAATGGCTCAGACCTGTCCTACGCCGTGCACTCTCCCATTGCTCTCTAGACGTGGAAAAACCAACAGTCCAGATACTCCCACAGACCTTGGGGATCTACGGTCCTGATTTCCTCGCTACTCACGAAGATAGAAGAAAAGGGGTAAGGCATGTAACGCCCTTGTTTCTTCCGCCAATCTAACGGTCGTGAATGACCGCAGATCTTTTGACGGGATCTCGTCCATCGATCGATACTTATCCCTATGCTGCTACTTCAGGATTTCAAGAGGATCATTCTTCCTCGTACAGGGTTGCTAAGACTTGCGCATTCAGGTCCTTTTTCCAGGCTCTCGGTAAACTTTTCCAAGAAGGGTATCTCTGTGGAGAGTTATATTCCGGGGCATTCCTAGAGACAGATAAGGGGAAACAAATTCTAGAGAATGGACTGGAAGTCTAACTTGGTTCAACTTTCGCATAATTAAATTTATCTATAAACATAAGCCATGCGTGGTTTTTATGTTACAAGCATACATCTACCCTTTCTTATTAAAACACTGCACAGACAGTATTTATACTGTAATCATTCACAATTTCATAGTTTATGAGCATACATGTCATCATATGAATTTCAAGATGCAAGATGTAAAACACTTATCAGAAATAACACTAGAAGTGAGTGCAACTGCTAAGAGATGTGCTCATTTCCACCCAACAGTAGGCTCAGCTATTCCGATAGGATTTACAACTAGCCACCCCTAAGCTGAGACCATGATGTTGTGAGACTGTGTCTTGGTTTGCCAATGACCGAGAACAAGGGTTACTCCCCCCCTTCTCTGCTATCACTCACTCTGCATATCTCCAGAGTACTCTTCATCCCCTCGCATCTGCCCCCAATCACATCTCCCTCGTGCCTTATCCTCTTGTGAGGTTGCGTGTGGCGTGATTTCTCTCACACAGGTCAGGCCTGATGACTCTACGGATGGGCATTTCACCCCCCCATCCCTAATTAATTCCTGAGGAGCCATCTACCTACCAGCTTGCGAGACATTTAATTCGGGGCCAGCGAACCACTCTTGGTTCTTCGGGCCAGTGAAGTCCAAATATGGTATTGTTCTCAGTGGAAGTTAATGCCACCATTCTAGGTTCCTTCCATCACCTTTCTCCAGCCATCATGGTCTCTTTTTCAACAT
>ML776945.1:445909-482635 GCA_009831015.1 Picea engelmannii
TATTATTCACATTCATCAACCTTTTCCACAAGTTCCATTCACATCACACATTCACATTTCTGAGTTTGCCACAGTTCTTGGCCAGTCCAGTTATTTTTACAAACTGGGGGAAGCAGGGTGTTACAATTCCCTCCCCCTTAAAGGAACATCGTCCTCGATGTTCTTATCTATTAACATGAAATGCATGTATAGAAGTAAACAAAATCGGATATGCCTGTTTCATGGAATCCTCCATTTCCCATGTAGCCTCATCTGGGCCAAAATGTTTCCACTACACCTTGACCTGTGCAATGGTTCAGTTCTGGAGCATGGTTTCCTTTCTGTCCAATATGCATTGAGGTTCTGGTAGAAATTCTCCCTCCGGTTCCACCTGGATCACACACCAGTCAATTATATGGTTAGAATCATGTAAATATTTCTTCAATAATGAAACATGGAAAACATTATGTGCTTTTACTGTGGGAGGAAGTGCTAGCCTATAGGCTACAGGTCCCACTCTATCTAGAACCTCAAAGGGTCCACAATACTAAGGTGCCAACTTGGCACAGGCTCCCATTTTTAGGGAACTCTTCCTAGGCCTAACTCTGAGATATACATGATCTCCCGCTTTGAACTCTCTTGGAGTTCTCTTTTGGTCGGCATAACTTTTTTGTCGAGCGACCTTCAGGTTTTGTTTTATCTGAGTCACCTATTGTTCCATTTCTTTCAACATGTCAGGTCCAAAAGAAATCTTGTTTATGGGATTATTCCAGCTGACTGGAGTATCACACGATCTACCATAGAGGACTTCGAAGGGACTCATCTTTAAGGATGCTTGGTAGTTTTTGTTGTAGGTGAGTTCTACCAGTGGCAGGTAGTCTTCCCACTTCTTGGGTTGATGCATTACATGCATTCTTAGCATGTCTTCAAGTACTTGGTTCACTCTTTCTATTTGTTCGTCAGTTTGAGGGTGATAGGCGGTGCTAAACAACAATTTGGTCTCTAAACTAGCCATCAATGATTTCCAAAAGTTAGAGGTAAATTTCGTGTCTCTGTCAGACATGATCTCTTTCAGCATACCATGTAGTCTGAATATATCCTTCATGAACACCTGGGCAATATCGATCACTTTGCAGGTTGATTTGACAGGGATGAAATGAGCAGACTTGCTCAATTTATCCACCACTACCATAATGGCATCGTTCTGTTTGGTTGAGGTTGGTAATCCAGTGATGAAATCCATGGATATGGTTTCACATTTCCATTCTGGAATTGGTAAAGGTTGCAATAATCCCACTGGGTGTCGATGTTTTGCTTTAACCTGTTGACACTCTATGCATTTGGCTAAGTACTCGGCTATGTCTTTCTTCATTCCAGGCCAATAAAATTGTCTCTTGGTGGCAGTGATCATTTTCTGGTATCCTGGATGACCAAAATAGGGTCTTTTATGTAGTTCATCCAGTATGAACCTCCTCAAGTCATCACAATTTGGAATATACAGTCTATTTCTGTAAGTGAGAAGACCTCCTTCGGTCATCTAGTAGCCTTCATATTTTACTCCGGTGGGTTCTTGTTGTAGGTACATGGCCACGGTCTAGACGAAGGGATCAGTTTCTTGTGCATTTTTTATTCTTTCTTTGACTTCTGCCTCACAGGTGCTCACCGCTACTAGGTGAATTGTTTTCATACTTATGCTAAGGGCATCGGCCACCCTATTTTCCTTTCCTTTAATGTGTTTGATTTCGAAATCAAAATCGCTAAGGAGGGTCATCCACCTAGCTTGTCTAGCATTGAGCTTTGGTTGATCAAACAGGTATCGCAATCCACAGTGATCTGTCATAAGTACAAATTTTCTTCCCAGGAGGTAATGCCTCCACATTTTCAAGGCATGCACTATGGCAGCCAGTTCTAGATCATGGGTCACATAGTTGACTTCATTCTCGTTCAATTTTTGATATTCATAGAAGATCACACTTCCTTTCTGCATAAGGAATCCTCTGAGCCCTTCCTTACAGGAATCTGTGCATACGAGTAAGTTAGCTTCTGGATCGATGATCTTTAGTATGGGTGCATGGGTCAGTAGATGTTTCATGGTTTGAAATATTTCTTCACATTTCTGTGTCCACAGGAATTTTGTCCCTTTCTTCTGGAGGGAAGTGATTGGACAACCAATCTTGGAGAATCCTTTTATGAATCTCCTATAGTATCATGCTAATCGCATAAAGGATCTGATATCCGAAACATCCTTCGGGGTAGGCCATTCCATGATAGACCTGATTTTGTCAAGGTCTACCGCTACTCCTTCTTCGGAGAGAACATGGCCTAAGTAATGTATTTCCTTCTGGAAGAATTCACATTTTCTGAATTTGGCATAGAGTTGATGTTCTCTTAGCACTTGCAGCACAAGTCTAAGATGCTCTTCATGCTCTTCTCTATTCTTAGAGTAGATTAATATGTCATCAATAAAAACTAGCACAAATTTATCTAGAAATTTACTGAGTACATTGTTCATCAAGCACATAAAGGTGGAAAGGGCATTGGTTAACCCAAATGGCACTACCAAAAACTCATAGTGACCATACTGTGTCCGGAAGGCAGTTTTATGGATGTCTTTGTCCTTGATTCAGACTTGATGGTATCCTGACCTCAAGTCGATCTTTGAGAAAATAGATGTGCCTCCCAATTGATCGAACAGATCATCGATCCTGGGAAAAGGGTACTTGTTCTTTATGGTTACCTTATTGAGTTGTCTATAATCTATACACAGTCTAAGGGTGTCGTCCTTCTTTTTCACAAACAGGACTGGTGCTCCCCATGGAGACACGCTAGGTTGAGTATAGCCTTTATCCATCATTTCTTTTAATTACAATTTGAGTTCAACTAACTCGAGTGTGCTCATCCGGTAGGGTGTCCTAGACACCGACACCGCTCTTGGTGCAAGTTCTATCGAGAAGTTTATGTCCCTCCTCGGAGGTAGACCCAGTACCTCTTCCGAAAACACATCTCTGTATTTTCTCAGGATAGGGTGATCGTCAAGGCTTGGTTTATCACCTTTGATTGTTTTCAACACTTGTATTGCATATAGGGGACATCCCTTTTGGCAATACTTTCTCATTTGCAAGGCTGATATTTGTCTCACCGAGACGGGTTTTCGGATCCCTTGAAGGGTTATTCTTCTCCCTTATTTACTTACACACTCTAAGGTTTTATGGTAACATTCCAGTTAGGCTTTATGGGCTGCTAGCCAGTCCATACCGATCAACAGATCATATGATCCCAGGGGTAATATGTTAAGGGTTTCTTGGGTGGGGAATTCACCCAACATTAATTGGCAGGCTGGTATAACCTCTGCTATCTTCCATTTGGTGCCAGTGGCTAACTGTACCAACCATGGCTTTGTATGTTTTGTGGCTGTAGTTTAAACTTATCAACAGCTTTAGGGGAGATATAACTCAAATTTGAACCAGTGTCAATCAAAACAGACACTAGATGGTTAAAAATCATACCTTCTCTTTCCACTACTGAATCTTGATGGTCAGCTTGGTTACTATCCAAGGCTACATAAATTTGTGGCACACTCCTGGCCACATCATTGATGGTAGTAGTTTCCTGGATGTTATAAATCCTTCGACTATTCTGTTGTCAGTGTGGACAGTCTCTCTGGAGATGTTCCTCTTCGCAACCCCAACATTCAGAGGTTCTCTCTTGGTGTTATCCACCTTCATTGGTATAGGTCCAGAAGTTTTATTTCCGCCCGATGAGGGAAAGTTCTGCTGGTGTACACTCTGGGCTGGAAAGTTCATTCTTGGGTTCTTCTTGTAGTTCTTAAATCCTGGGGATTTGATCCCCTTTTTCTGAAATATTGAACTATTCTTCACTTTCCATCCTCCACGAGGTTCTGCTCAATGCCCAAACTATTCATGACGATAGGTTGCCTTTTGAATGGTGCCTTCTAGGGTCTTTGGCTCATCAAATTCAATTTTGTTTCGATATTCCTTGGGTAGCCCACTGATGAAGCCTTGCACCTTTTCCTTTTCTACTTTTATATAAGGTACATACCTCAACAAGTTGAGGACTCTGTTAACATATTCTTCTATCATAAGTTGTCCCAGTTTGAGTTCATAAAACTCTTTAGTCTTTTCGTTGAAATATTTTTCCGACAGATACTTCTTCCAGAAGTACTTCTCAAATCGTTTCCACGATAGGTCCTCTTCACGAACCCCTTTCACATTCTTGAGGTCTTCCCACCAAATGGAAGCCTTTCCGTTCAATTTGAAGGTGGCCACTCAGGCCTTCATATTTTCTGAAAATTCATGGACTCTGAAATACTTCTTTAGTCCAAGTAGCCAGGCCTCTACCTCCTCTCCCTTCTTTATTTCACTGTCGAAGGAGGGTGGTTTGGCCTTTCTGAATTCTTCGAATTTTCGACCTTTGGAAAACTTTTACTTATTTTGTTTTCTTTGGGGATAGGAACTGGTTCTACTGATAGAAGAGCCCTCTGAATCACCAGCTTCCTTCTCAGAGGAATCATCCGACACTTGTCCTTTACCTCTGGGGTGGACCTTTTTCGAGGTGCTCCTCTCAGTGTGGCCACTATTATGACCATGTTTCTGAGTTTCAGGTTCATGTTGCATTTGTCTTTGTAGATCGGATAAACTCTGCAGTAAAACTGCATTAATTTCTGTTTGTTTTTCTTGTTCTTTCGGCATCCTTTCATTGTCAGCCTTGCAGCTTTGTAATTCGACCATGAGACTCCTCACAGTCTCAGCTAGATCTAGAGGGGTCCCTACTACCCTTCTTTAGTCAGACTCTTTGTCTCTATTGTGGGAGCCCTCTCCCACTTCATGGTGAGTCACCATTGTTACACGTCAAAATTACTCAACTGGATAAGTGTCGCATGTTCCTCTCAATTGTCGTAAGTGTCGCATCTTCCTTACAACTTTCGCAAGTGTCGCAAGTTGTTCATAAGTGTTGCAAACGTTGTTCAAGCATATTGCCTTAACGAAAAAACTAAGGAGGCACTAAAAACATCTCATACACTTGATTTGGAGAAGAGGAAATGATTAACTGAAGACCGAGAACTCTTGACACCTCATAAGAGCTCTTAATCAAAGGTTTTGAGGGTGAGCGCTCTCCTATATCAGTCTAGGGAGCGCTGGCGCTCCCCTATAAGGCTTCAGGGAGTGTTATAACGCTCCCCTGCCCCTTTGAAGGAGCGTTATCCACCTTTAGGGCGTTGGCTCTCCCCTCAAGCTTCTTAGGGAGTGCTACAGCACTCTGATGCCCTTTTTGAAGGAGCGTTGCCTGATCTGAGGCAGTAGTTGGCCCATTGAGGAGAATAAGGGGAGGATATTTCAAGATTAGAAGGCAGTTGCATTCGAATTCTTGGTTCCATCAGAGGATCCCTGATCTAAGGAGGAATTTCCTCAACCTTTTCTAAAGATAACTCAAGAGGTTAAGCTCCTCTTAACCTATATAAGCAAGCTCTATGATGGTGAAAAGGGGGAAGAATTGATAGCATGAAACCTATGATCTCATAGGAAACACATAGTCAGCCAAAGTAGAGTGATCAGTGAAGTTGTTGTCATCTAGGTTGTGGATCTTTCGAGCAAGGGTTAGATGAAGGGGACTTGACGAATCTGTCGCATTCACATCTATGATTATAAGTACTGTTGTCATTATTCTCATTAATATGACACGCTTGGCTTGTTTCTTTCTAGTTTGTGTCTAATGTTACATGAAATTATCATTGATAGATAGATCTGTTTTCAAGCTAATATCAATAGAGTAGGAAGTGGTCGTATCTTTTTTGTCTACAGGACTCAGTGAGGAGAAAAGGATCGAAGCTCAACTCGGAGCCTACAGGGACAAACGTCGATAAAGAGGTACTTCTATTCTCTTTCCTTCTCATGTGTTAGTTTGTATAGATTTGAAAGGAAGTCAGTGTCCACGTTAAGAATTTTCTGTCTTAGAGTTAAGGTCAAGCTCTTTGAGGTAATCCACCTGTCCGTAGGGAGATTTTCCTACAACAACCATACTATGTGTTGATAATTTCCTGCGGTTGATCTTTCGCTTGTGTGCAAAGACAAATGCTGGTTGTTATTCAATAGTTAGATACATTTTTATAACCCACGCAAAATCCATATTTCTTTCACATGCATACACAGTTGGGTTTTCATTTTGGACTTTGACCTTTTTGAATTAAGAGGGTTAAGATAGAGGGTTACTCTTTTTAAGAGTGTTCCAAATGGAGCTTCTGCGCAACTCGTTCATGAGCCCAAGCAGGTCGAGTGTTGTAACCATGCTCTGATACCAATTTTTCACATACCCACTATGGAAATCAAATTTTTCGTCGATTTCTCAATGATCAGACCCTTGAAATGTCTACGGAGGTCTAGCGTAAGCTAACTCTTCCCTTGTCTGTTCCCATAGGATCGCGAGTCACGACCACAGGTCGAACAAATATGGTGTCCTTTCGCTCTTCGTGACAACACTACCAGAGCGTCAAGTCTTTCAACTCTACAAACCCCGACACAGCAAAGCGTCGAACCCCGAAAGGGCTGGCAAGTACAAGTTTCTTGTTTGGGTCTTGTCCTCGTGACCACGCGCTTAAATCAGAAAATCCCTTACCGACCTTTCGTGATTCAAGAAATCACAATGCATGACTTCTTCCTCATTCAAATCCCCGAAAACCATGAAGTCTCCCAAGTTTCCCTCCAAGGGGATATCAACGACTGTAAGCCTCCCCTGATCCGACGGTATGGATCCTTTTAGGATTTCGATACTCGGGAGTTCGAAATGCAACGACTCCAAGACTCCTTGTCATTTAAATCTCTGAATTTCGATATGGAAGTTTGTGTAAGAGATCGACGACTCTTAAGAGTGTGGATCCAACGGTCCACGGGATTTTGGGACTTTTCCCAAACCTATGACCACTCACCACGTGTCTCCTCTGACGGACGGTCTAGATTCTTTCAGTACTTCTACTCTCCCCTATAGCACGTATCGGGATTTCGGGCATCGTGATTTCACAAATCACGAGGAAAACTTTTCTAGCCCTCTATTTTCCCGGATGATGAAATGTCGAAACATTGACCAGCAACCACGTGTCCCTTCGATGGATGGTGGTGACCTTTAGCCAAGATCAATGGTCATGATATTTTCGGGATGATCAACGGTCATGATTAAATCTCAGCTTTCCTTAACCTCATTTGCACCTCACGCCATTTCGAGGTTTCAGTGATCGAGATTTCGCGACTCGCAAGGACAAGGGTTCTTTCCCTTCTTGTTTCCCGAGTGTCGAAACACTGAAGTGCTTACCAGCAGCCACGTGTACTTTATAGATGGATGGTCCAGGTACTTCCATGGACCATGGGATCTACGATCCTGATTCCTTCATCTACTGCAAGGGAAAAAGGGGTCGTGACATTAATGCCTACATCTCTTCCTCAAATCTAACCATCATTACAGACCTTGGGATCCTCCGAAGGGATCATGTTCATGCATTGCTTGCAAAGGTGGAGAGGGGCCAAGGAACTATCATCCACGTTCCTTCCCCACCTCCAACGATTGTTACGGACCTTGGATCCTCCGAGAGGATATCGTCTGTTAATCAAGATTTAAACATATTCTAACATTTTGGGAGTTCACCAGTCGAAGTTTTGGGACTTATCAATCACGAGAGTCTGACCTCTTGTCAACGGAACTCCCGAACTCCCGATTTCCAAAATCTCAATGGGATCTTTCTTTCAGGATTCTCCTGAGATCCTGGATTACTGCCACGTATCCTCCCTCGGATGGATGGTCCTCTTTGTTTCACGATTTCACGACTTGCGACCCCCAGTGACGCAAATCCTTTGTCAACTCGAATCCCTGGTATCCGAAATACTAATGGAATCTCGATCTCCGCCATGTGTCCTTCATGGATGGATGGTCTAGATCTATATCAGGATTTTAACCATGGAGTGTTCCGATCTCTTGTCATCAGGACTCCTGGAATCCTGAACTTCGAATCCCCGATACTGACTCCTCTCTCGGGACTTTCGCCCTTGTTCATGAGGGCTTAACCCTCATGCATATCCTAGCAGATCCAATAACTATCAGGTTTTCTAGATAAGATCTGACAACTCAAATCTGTCCCATGCCGTGTACCGACTCCTCTTTCAGGACCTTCGCCCCTATTCATGAGGGCTTAATCCTCCTACATCTCCTAACAGATCCAATGGCTATCGAGTTTTCTAGCTAAGATCCGATGGCTCATACCTGTCCTACGCCGTGCACTCTCCCATTGCTCTTTGGACATGGAAAAACCAATGGTCTAGATGCTCCCACAGACCTTAGGGATCTGCGGTCCCGATTTCCTCGCTACTCGCGAAGATAGAAGAAAAGGGGTAAGGCATGTAATGCCCTTGTTTCTTCCACCAATCTAATGGTCATGAATGACCGCAGATCTTCCGATGGGATCTCGTTCATCGATCGATACTTATCCCTATGCTGCTACTTCGAGATTTCAAGAGGATCATTCTTCCTCGTATAGGATTGCTAAGAATTGCACATTCAGGTCCTTTTTCCAGGCTTTCGGTAAACTTTTCCAAGAAGGGTATCTCTGTGGAGAGTTCTATTCTGGGGCATTCCTAGAGACAGATAAGGGGAAACAAATTCCCGAGAACGGAATGGAAGTCTAACTTGGTTCAACTTTCACATAATTAAATTTATCTATCAACATAATCCATGCGTGGTTTTTCTGTTACAAGCATACATCTACCCTTTCTTATTAAAACACTGCAAAGACAGTCTTTATACTGTAATCATTCACAATTTCACAGTTTATGAGCATATATGTCAGCATATGAATTTCAAGATGCAAGATGTAAAACACTTATCAGAAATAACACCAGAAGTGAGTGCAACTGCTGAGAGGGGTGCTCGTTTCCACCCAACTGTAGGCTTAGCTATTCTGATAGGATTTACAACTAGCCACCCCCGAGATGAGACCACGATGTTGCGAGACTGTGTCTCAGTTTTCCAGTGACCGAGAATGAGGGTTACTCTCCCCCTTCTCTGCTATCACTCACTCTGTGTATCTCCAGAGTTCTCTTCCTCCCCTCGCGTCTGCCCCCAATTGCTTCTCCCTCACGCCTTATCCTCTTGTGAGGTTGTGTGTGGCATGATTTCTCTCACACAGGTCAAGCCTGATAGCTCTACAGATGGGCGGTTCACCCCCCCATCCCTCATTAATTCCTGAGGATCCATCTACCTACCAGCTTGCGAGACATTTAATTCAGGGCCAGCGAGCCGCTCTTGGTTCTCTGGGCCAGTGAAGTCCAAATACAATATTGTTCTCGGTGGAAGTTAACGCCACCATTCTAGGTGCCTTCCACCGCCTTTCTCCAACCATCGTGGTCTCTTTTTTAGCATATCCCCTCTCAGCAGTCCTGCAATATATATATATATATATATATATATATATAATATTATTCACATTCATCGACCTTTTCCACAAGGTCCATTCACATCACACATTCACATTTCTAAGTTTGCCACAGTTCTTGTCCAGTCCAGTTATTTTTACAAACTGGGGGAAACAGGGTGTTACAATTAAGTGCATTTTACAAATCTAGGCAGGAAAGTTTTGAAGTGCCAGAAAAAGGCCTAAAGTGCCATTTGGGCCAGCTTGTTTCTCTCATCTAAAGGTGATGTTGGAGTGCTATATTTCAAGATGTCATTATTCATATGAAGGACTACAAGTTTCCACCTTTATTTATATATTTCACATTAATATAAAACCATCTATGTGCATTTTAAAAGGATGACTTAGCTCATATGTGTGCTCTATTTTAGGGAAGATTTGAATTACATAGAAGATAGTGACAATTTTTGGCACATGGTAATAATTTTGAGCTTGGGAAATGATATTTGGGAACTATGAAAGCCCATTATGAAAAAATCCCTACAACCATTACATTCCATCAAACCATATTTCTATCAATAATTTCATCAAACAATTATCATGCACACTCAAGTGATAGGAGAAAGAAGTCAAACCATATTTGTCCTCCCGTGCACCCTCCTCTACATGTGCCCTCCTCTGGTGCGCCCTCAAAATCTTGTTCCCTCCTCCGTCCATTTTCCCTCCTCTGGTGCACCCGAAAACTGTGTGCCCTCCTCCAAAGTGTTACCTACTCTAGTGCACCCTCCTCCCATGTTCCCTCCTTCTTCGTGTGCCCTCCTCTAGTGTCCCCTCTTTCCCTGTGTGACATCCTTCCCCATGTTCCCTCCTCTCCACTCTGCATGCAGGAGGGTGAGCCTCCGTGTGCTCTCCTCTAGTGTCCCTTAATGGAGGTCACGACTAGGGAAGAGGGAACACATTCCCTTAAACCCTACCTCCCCATAATATTAACAATTGACCCCACCATTACATACTTAGCACCTTAGGACCTCCATCTCAGATACTAACATGTGGTTGAAGCATGGGTATGTTCTTGAAATAAAATACATAGAACTATCCCAAAGGCACAATTCCACCATTATTAATTGTGATAGGAGGTGATTTGGTGCTTTAGAACCATCAATAACATCTAGGCCCAACCACAGTAGGTCATAGAAAGGACTTTCTCTACATGCATCGTCAATTCACCAGATATCCTATGGGGTGCATGAGTCATTAAAACCCCTATCTTCCATCACCTAAACCCTTAGTCAACTAAAACCCCTAACTTCCAGCACCAATATTCATCCTCATATTATCCATAAGGGAATGGAAAACCACTAAACCCTCTAATATCTTTCACACCTAATTCCTATAGCCTAATCCCATAATCTTTATAACCCTTGAACATTATATCATGTGTAATTTAATTGTCATTCTCTATCAAGTAAGTACCCTAACCCTTGTCCCCAATAACCCTTAATCCCTAAATTATATAACTGCTAACCCTTAATGTAATCTCTAACCTCGAACACTTATAACCCCTTATCCCTAGCACATGCAATAACTGATATGATCCATAACCATTATAAGTTGTGTCACTTGTTTCATACTTAACCTCTATAAAAAAAAATCCCTAACCCTTACATTCCATAACAATTATAAGGATTATCAACTAATAACTATATACACTAATGTATGGAACCCTAAGCCCATAACCTCTATAACCCTTAACCCTTTTCATCCCTAATGTTTAACCCATATCCCTTATAATATGTAACCCCTATAACTATAATTTTTAAGACTATTACGTACAACCACTATTACCGAGTAACCATCTAACCCCTAAGAACCTATATCCATTAACCCTTATAATCGCTATAATTTATTTCCCCAAACGCATTTGACTCATAACCACTACAATTTTTAGAATCCCAAACCCCTAAACCCTTGAAAATTTAACCCTAATCTTTAACCTTTATAACCCCAAACATGTACATTAACTATTACATCTATCCATTATTAGTACTAGTCTATCACCTATGTTAACCCTAATCACTAACCTCTATAATTTCTAACTTGTAAACCCCAAATAGCTAAAGCCTAACTTATTAACCCTAAGAACCTAATACCTATATCTCACAAACATTAATTGTTATAATACTCAAACCATATAACCACTTTACTCCATAACACTATAACCCTTATCATCCCTAACACCTAACCCTTAATTCTTGCCATACCTAACCCCTATAAACATTAACCCCTAATCCTTATAAAGCACAATTCTAAACCAATATGACCTTTATCTGACTTGTAACTCCTAATGATATTAACTACCATAACCCCTAACTCATATATTCATTAACCTTTAACTCTTGTAACATTTATAATGGATAAACCCTATTCTCAAACCCCTATAAACACTCACTACTATTACCTTAATTGGTATAAACCCTATAACCCTTATAATACCTAAATTGAACAAATATGACCTCTAATCCTAAAACTCTAATCTATGATAACCCATGAACCATAACCCCTAACCAAAATAACCACTAGCCAATATAATCATTCTAAACCTTAATTTTTAATTATTATAACCCTTGATTGCTATAATTGATATTCCCCCAAGCCACAAATTCTAAAACCCATTACCCATTTAACCTTTGGAACCATGAACCCATATAAATCATGTCAATCCTAACCTATAAACTATGCTACCCTTAATCCCCAACAATTATAACTAATGATCCCTATAACCAATATAATCTATAAGCAATACAACCCCTAACCATTATAATTTTTTTAACCACTAACCACATAAATCACAATCACACTTAGCCCTTAACTCCTAAAAACCTCGACCCTTTACACGTTATCTATATAACCCATGTTATGACTAACCCCAATAAATATTAACTTTTATCCAATATTAACCCATTTCCACTAACCCTTATAATATGTATAGATTCTAGTAACACTTAGCAATTCTAACCCTTAACCCCTAATCATTATAAAGACAAAATCCTAACTCATGTAACCTCTAATCCTTATGAACCCTTACCT
Source organism: Picea engelmannii (assembly GCA_009831015.1). NCBI lineage: Eukaryota > Viridiplantae > Streptophyta > Pinopsida > Pinales > Pinaceae > Picea > Picea engelmannii. Next base: position 458,385 of record ML776945.1, read on the forward strand.
CTAATGTCATCAACCTATACCTACATTCTTAAAGAACATAACCTCTAGCCCTTAAAAATCCCTTTATCCCATAACACTTATATTCTCAATCACCCTTTACCCTAATAACAACTAATACCTAACCCCTATAATTATTAATCTATAAATCATATATTTATAACCCCTAACACCAACAACCCATAAAACCTAATCATAACTCTTATAAGCCCCAAACTTTAACCTTATTTTTCCTAAATCTCGATCCTTGTAACTATTTTAACTAGTGTTATCAACATCTCGATAATATCACGATGTTGGTGATATTATCTTCAAAATCAGGGTCGGCAAAATTTTTCGATATTTTCATTCTTACAACATTGTTTTTCATTCCTACGACATTTTCCGATATTTTTCCTGATGTTGCCAATATTTTTGTCTTTGGAACCTTGGAAATATTTTGTCCATGTCGATGTCGATGTTTGCAACATTGATTTTAACCATTCACATTAATTATCCATAATCCTCATCCCTCATAATTCCTAACCAATAACCATTAATACATAAAACCATCCAAATAAAAACCCCTAAACATCTAGTCTCTAACCAATATCCTATAATCCATATAATTCTTGAAACCATTAACACTTATAGCCCCTATTACCCCTAAACCTTATATACCTTAAAACCTAACCCATAATTCATATAACCGTTAATCCATAAACCCACTAACCCCTTTAACCCCTAATCTCTAATCCTTATAACCCATAACCCTTTAACCCTTAAAATATATAAACCTATGATAAATCCTCTAACTTCTACATACCCAAACCCCTTTAACCTCTATCCCCAATAATGCCTTATTCTTAAATTGTATAAGTCTTAACACTCATAATATCTAACCTCAAACTCTTGTAACCCCAAATCCCTTGTACAATCCCTAACCATTATAATTAGTGTGACTCACATATTTCACCCTAAACCTCATAAAACTTAATCCACAACACCTATATCCCTTAACACTGATAACCCTTATCAACTAATAACTAATACCAAGAATATTTTCCGTATGAACAAGATATGGTACTATCCATTTTGAGGTTTGGCGTAGAGATTGTTCTTATAGACTACACTAAATTGCACCATAATATAAACCTTACACTCCTTTAAAACCATGTAACACCATTCAAATTAGACACAATATTCTTGTGATGAATTAGCTATACTATCGACAAAAAATTCCGTCGATAGTATAGCAAATTCATCACAAGATTATTTACATTCGTCTCTCTTGCAACGATATCAAATGATGCTTGGATTCATTTCATATTTGGTTTATCAACTTGAAATCTCAATTTGATACTTTGCAAGCTAGTTGGACCTTCAGTCAAATAGAAATATGAAACTTGGAATCATTAACATATTTTCTAGAACATATGAAAAATAGGGTTTATGGTTTCCATGATGAATTGATGATGGAAGAAAGTGGGTGTGTCGGTCAAATTTGAGTCCAGAAACCCTCCCATATCGTTAAGGCATGTGAATAATCAATCTAGGTCAAATGCATACAGATACAGTTTGAAAACATTTCAACGTTGGCCCCATTCACATGTCACTGTTGCCCACCTCTAGTATCTTGATGGTGTTAATTAAGAAATCAATGAAATAGAGGGATTTTTCATCACAACTATGACACAGATACATTTTATATACATTAATGTAGAACCTAAAAGCAAAATGAAGAAATACCGACAAAAGCCTGAAACTCGCGTCAACCAAATTGGGTACTTTGAAATAAAATTAGGGTTTATGGTTTACATGATGAATTGATGATGGAAGAAAGTGGGAGTGTCACTCAAATTTGAGTCCAGAAACCCTCCCATATCTATAGTATCTATGGTAGATGGATTTTGTTATTAAAATAGTGCAGTCTGATCCAGTCTATTCCTGGTGCGATATGCGGCTCTGAATCAGTAAATTTTGGAGGCTGCTCTCGGTTTCTCATGTTTGATGGTGGATGTTCATTCTAAGCAGGCCAAAAACCCTCTAGTCTCCAAGTTATTTAGATTAATACTCTAGTATCCTTCTTTGAATTTGAATCAAAATGAGTTATCTATCTTTTGGAATGGTATAGAAGTTGGTTTATGTTTTCTCATGGATTTTTCAAAGCTTTTTATTATATCTAGGATGGGGAAGTTACTAGGGGTGGTGTTATCCTTCATCTTGGCTATCCTTTGGCCTATCTTTCCTTTCATTTGGTGGTGTTATCATTCACTTATATTTCCTTGATTTTGGAAGATCTATCATTTTCATTGTCCTAGGGTTTGGGTTTCAGGGTCAACCCTTTTTTTATTCCAGCCTCCAATTCCTATTTAAAATTCATAGTGACAGTAAGTTGGGTCTTTTCTTCTTCTATATGTTTTTTTTATCATGTGTAGGATGTGAAATTAGTGGTTTCCACTTGCTTATTTTCGGGCTTGTACTATGAGAATTAAACAATCAGATATTATATCCTCCCTCCTAACAGTGGGTTCGTTTTTTCATCTAGTAGTTTTCAAATCAATACTCTTGACATAAACTACAGAAAAATATTAGTGGGGAGCTAGAAAATTTTCATTTTCATTCGCTACTCCATCCCTTACTTATTTTCACTCATCAGAAATATTCCATGAGAAGCGGGAGTTGGTCACATTGGAAACAGGGGATATATGTTTGGTTCTATCATGGATATTTCAAGAAGAGAGATTCAAATAATTCTCATGGGCCATGAGGAAATTATAGAGGCCAATCACTCTTCCCTCCAATAGATTTTAGCTCAGGTAAGAGATATGGAACAATCCTTATCACAAAGAATTGAGAGCCTTGAAAATTAATTCCTTCTACTGCAAAGTTTGAAATTACCTCATCCCTCTCATCCAATTTCCATTAACCAAGGCTCTGTTTCAAATCAACATGGGACCTCACAGGTTGGAAAAAGGAATTCTAAATCTACTCTAATGGAGGTCAAACAAAATTCTCTATAGCATAGTGGACTGCATGAAAACAACGATAATGATTTGATGTACTTAAAAATTGATTTTTTTTCTTGGACAATTCATCAAGAAATATTGTAACCAATTTATATGGATGTTAGATAGACTCAGGTTTATGATCATATACTAGTAGGAGATAAAGACATATTGACAGTTGAAAAAAAAATTATCAATATTTTTTGTCTTTTGTTGTTCGCTTCGACGCAACAGATTATATATAATAGAAAAGTTTAGTTTCTTTAAAAAAAACATGTATGGAACTTTCTCTGAAGAGGATGCTTCTTCTTTAAATATGTTAATAGATCAAAGACAGAATCTCCTAGCAAAAGAAGAGGCTATGTGGAGACTTAAAAGAAGAGTGGTTTTGCTCGTTGAAGGAGATAACAACACAAACATTTTCCACAAGTTCATTAGTTATCATAAAAATATCAACGTGATTTGGGAGGTGGCCAACCAGGATGGGATCTTGGTCAAGTATTTTAAGGAAAAGGCGAATGCTGGAAGAATCCATTTTAGAAATCTTTTCAAATATCCCTGGGGTGTCCTATTGAATAAATTATAAGAGTGCTAATATTATTTCCAAAAGTGTCCACTGAATATATAAACACGACAATGGAGGTTGTAATCATGGAGGTAGAGCTACAATACATCCTTCTATCTATGAAGAAAGGTAAAATCACAGGGCTAGATGACTTTATGGTAGAATTCTACATTGAGTTTTTTGAGCTCCATAAATATGATTTGTTCAAGGTGGTGTACGAGTTCCAAAAGTAGTGAAAAATTTTTGGGAGCAATGAACTCTATGTTTTCGTCTCTAATTCCCAAAAATAAGGATGAGGTATCTTTCAAAAAATATAAACCTTTTTCTTGTTACAATGTCATTTATAATATCATGTCCAAAATTATCGCCTCCATAATTAGAACTATTCTAAGTGAAATCGTCTATGAGGAACAATTTAAATTACTCTTTAAACGTCAAATCCATGATGTTGTGGCCCTCACTCAGGAAGAAATGCATTTGATCAAAACCTGTAAAATTCCCTCTATCCCACTCAAGTTGGATTTATCAAAGGCCTACAATAAAGTAAGATGGACCTTTTTGTGACTGGTGTTGATCCAAATGGGAATGTACTTGAGCTATGTGAATTGGATAATGGAATGTATTGAGTCAACTTATTTTTTTTTCATTATTAAAAGGTCTCCTTCTTATTTATTTGGTGCTACTTAGGGGTTGAGGCAGGGGTGCCCGATGTATCCTTTTCTCTTCCTTCTAGTGGTGGAAAGGCCCCGTAATATTATTAGCAAGGTAAGAAGAAGTTGAAATTTCAAAGGACTCAAAGTTTCTACTTCTGAAACTCTTTCTCATTTACTCTTCATTAATGATTTTTATTGTTTGGTGTAGGCTCCTTACATGAATTTCAATCAATTAGGAAGATTGTGTACCTCTTTTGTCGAGCAATGGGTATGGAGATAAACTGGTTGAATTCATGTTTTCATTATTTCTTTCCACGTGAGGATATGTCTTCCCTTCTAGAGCGCACACTTTATTTTCCCAGGAAGCGCCTAGAGGAAGGATTTAAAATTTGGGTTTTCCTCTTAAGCCGAATGCTTATGGATTTGACGATTGGTGTGGTTTTTCAAGAAAGTGGAATATTGTATATCATCATGGGTGAAAAAATGGTTGTCTATAGGTGGAAAATTGGTCCTACTCAAATCCATCTTGCAAAGCATCCTATTCTATTGGGTGTCTATAGCAAAGGTGCCAAAAGGTATTCTTACCAAGTTTCGGATAAAATAAAAATAAAAATAAAATAAAATAAAATAAAATCAATCAATCTTTTTGGTCAGGTAGTTGTGAACAATATGGGATACAATTGGTGAAAGGTTCTAGTTTAGAATGGCCAAAAAATATGGGCAGTTTGGGTATAAAAAACGTGTACATGGATGGTAAAATACTTTGGAGGCTAACATAGAACTCGGCCCTTCAAGGCAGGGTGATGAAGTATTAATACTTGGGAAGGATTTCTATTGAGGAGTGGTTTTGTATTCCAAGAAAATCAACCAAAAGTAGTTCGATTGTATGGAAATCTATGGTTGAATCCTTCCCCCTTGTAAAAAATTGGATAGTGTGGAGGCTCAGGACTGGTAAGAAAGTCAGGATAGGGGAGGACCCATGGGCTGGTGAAGAAGCTAAATTTGGGCTCTTTGATGATCTCTTGCCCTATTTTCATGACCAAATGATATTCTCACTTTGGCAAACTAGGGATATTGATCATGGTAGAATCAAGAGACGCGACTGGAAATCAAAGTTTGAGTTAGGTTTGGAAGGAGCATTAGCTGAGGAATGGAACATGTACATAATAAATATATGCTCCAACAATGTAAAACTAGTTTATGAGGCTGAAGACTCCCTTTCTTGGTCAAATAATGCAATATTAGACTACATTATCAAGTATGGCTATAAAGTGTGTGTTGAGAATGAATTTAGTGGTACCTCATTATGGTGGTGGGAATGAGTATGGAAGTTGCATAGTCCTTTGAAGCCCAAAATTTTGTTATGGATTTCTCTCAGAAACAATATTTTAACATGGGATAATTGGATTAAACGAGGATAGATTGGCCCAAGTAGGTGCCCCCTTTACCATCAGGAGGTGGAATCAATGTATCACCAATGTGTCATGTGCCCCTTTATATCTCAAGTATGGAACCTCATAGATAAAATTCTCAAACCCAAAGATTCTTGGAATATGGCCAACTTGGAGAAATGTGTTCAATATTGGCTAATGGGCATCTCGGTGATAAGTTATGGCTCCTTCTTGTGCCACTTTGTTTACTTCATTTGGTGGGCATGCAATTCTAGCATGTTTCAGGATAAACAAATCCCAGTGGAATTTGTTTTTGGCCTTATAGAAAAACTCATGAGGGAATTCAAATGTGAACCTAAGAAGAAGAAAATGAGAATTCCCTCCATGATTTCTCTGGACTTTGAAATTCCTTGGGACTTATTTGATGGGGCCAACCAAGGCCATCATCCCTGGTGCAAAGTTGGGATTTTCTTATTTATTTCTTCCAGATATTTTTTTCATATAATATATACTTCAAGCCCGGTTCCAACACCAAGGAAAAATTATCGGACATATATTCCTTTCTCTTCTTTGCAAAATCTCATAGATTAAACCATTTGCAAGTGCTTGGTGATTACAAAGTTGTTATTGAATAGGTGAATGGAAAATGTAAAGTGTATATATCAAGTCTGCAATCCTTGCTAACCCAAATCCATCACCTTTCATAGTATTTTGAGTGATCATCTTACACCCACATATACCGAGAGCTAAACCATACAACAGATCGATTCTCCAAAGAAGCTTTGGAATGTTGTGTAGGATCCTTTGTTGTACATGAATTATATGATGGGAAGGAGACTAAAAGTATGGAATTTCATTTTTAATTTTGTATTTGAAATCTAGATGTATTATAACATTGTTTAGGAATGTATGTAGTCGGTGTGTAAAATTTTCTGATATGACTTCCATGGTTTTGTAAATGTTTTGGTGACATATTTGTATGTAATTGTATGAGTTTGAAATGAAGGTAGTATGTCTCTCTGTCAAATTTTGTTTTAAGTCTAAAACTTCTTGTCTAGTGATGATGAGTCCATGAGACAAAACTATGTATATTTCTCTTTGATTAAATGTAAATATTTTTTTCCTTCGAAAAAAATGGGTAGTTAGCATAGACCCTTAAGAATAGTCATGAGAAAGTATAAATACATATGAGTATCATTGTATCGATGTATGTTGGATTGTATTTTGTTTTAGCAAGCATGTATTGTGGACTAGTTCCTTTCACAAAGAGTATGTGATAGTGTTATCATACCTTAAGGGTTCTTCTATCTATATTCTTTTGTTGTTCATGGTGAATGTTTTGGTATATTTGATGTTCAAGGGTTTAATTTATGAAGTTTTATGGTTTATTCTCTCTTTTATATACCAAGGTTTACTACACTTAATACCAAATGATTTGATTGTAAGGGTGTAATTAAGGATGCCTTTGGTTAATTTAATAACCTTAACTCTCAACCCAACATACAACCAAAAGGTAGGATTGTATTGCTTGAATGGAATGCATATGGCACCTATGGTGGTGTGTACATACTCCAAACACTAAGAATCACTATGTACATCCTATGGAGAGGTTTCGACTTCTTGTTGGGTAGTGTGTGGTCTCTATAATGCCTACATGTGGCAATTAAATCTTTAAAAAACAAGAATATAGCCTATGTAGGCCATGGAAATCAACAATGACATTTTTTCCCTTCTCCAATAGTCAACTAAAGAAGAAAAATTAGAATTAGAAACTCTCTACAATAGTGTAGTAGCCATATTATTTGAGCCATTGATATTGAATCTCAATATAAAACAAGGTTATGCACTCTTACAACCATCTTACATTTAGGTACTAAGTCTTATAATGATCATTTTGGTTTGGATCCATTTCAGATTGGAGACATTTCTCCTATGGAATGAGATTAAAATGTATGATATTTCATGACCTATACCTAAAAGGTCTTTTACAATGTACAATGTGATTTTTGGACAACCCATGACTTTATAATATTTAGAGTATGCTTAGGTATAACTTTTCTTTTGGAATAAATTTAATTTTTTTACTAACTAGTCATTGAGGTTCATCAACCATTAATGCATTGTGTCTATTTTACTTACTTTTGTGGTTCAAAACCAATGACAAAAGGATTATTTTCTTATTTATGTTGTGGTGATGAATATTGTTCAAGGTATTATACAGTTTTCCATAAGTGTGTCTATGAAGGACACCTTTTGTTTTGGTAGCTAAACCATTACTTTCATCAAATGAAGAGATATTTTTATGAATTGTTAAAAGTAGGAATACCTCCTCATAACATGATGTCATGAGATTGGTAAAAGAAAATTGAATCTTGCACTGAATTGACTTGGGAGGATATGTTCAATGGAGACCTATTGGATATTTATGGTGATCTAGATGACTTCAAAATTCCTCTTGATCACATGCTAAAATGCATGAACAAGACTTTCAAATTCTACGATTTCTTGTATTGAAAATAACTTAAAGTGGCACATTTTTTAGATCCATTGTACGCGTTGAAAATGTGTCAAATTCTCTATGGAAACATATTTCTTCCATCGAGAATGATACAAATGCATTTAAAAGAGATTTGGTTACATAAAAAGAAAGATAAATATCTACGGGGAAAAAAATAATAATAATGAATGTAGATGGAAAAAAAAAAAATCCGACTACACCATAGATATCATCTAAGAATAACTTAAACCTTGTGAAAAAGGTTATTTGTACAATTAGAACACCAACATGAAACTATTCTTCATTGAGAAAAGCATTCATTGTTGATGGTGAGTTGATCATTCTCAAGACACATCATCACCATAATTTGTTAAAGGTACACACATTACTAATGTGGTTGTGATATAAATTAATTTAGAATCGTTAATTTGTTGGAGATATTACACACTCACCTAGGTAATGTTTTTCCTAAGGTTGATAGTCCAATGTTGTGGGTGCTTCCATAAATGAGAATATTCCCCTACAAATTATGGTTCCTCCTACAAAATAGGGCACCTTCCCTCTTCATTTAAAAGTCATTTATGCCTCATTTAAACTAATGGAGGTCACTCATGCATGGAAACCTCAGTTTTATCACTAGCAGTTACATGTTCACCTTGGTTCTATCACCAACAATTACATGTTCACCTCGGTTTCCTCACTAGGAATGTGCATATCTCATGCATGTGGCCAACAGGGCGCATATCTTTTGATTGCATGTGTTTATCGCTTCCAAATGTGACTCAGTTAACTGATGATTGCATGGACCATTTAACTAGGATTAGGTGGCAAATTACTTCAATTTCTCTCAGTGATTGTCTATATCTCTCTACATCACTACTATGGCGCAATGGTTACTCATGTAGCCTATATCTATTGTAAATTATTATATTTGTGTGTGGAATATTGTTAATACAATTCATTATTTTTCTCTTCTTTCTTCTCAGTATTGCAAGTTTGTGTGATTTTTATACTAATTAGGTTCACTATGAAAACTTCACATAATTTACCCCCAACCATTGTAATATTATTACATATTCTAGCTAATTTCAGGATTGTTGGCACAGGGGCAGACCCAAGGTTCAACTCTAATAGAGCACCAACAAACCCTAACTACTGGCCCTTTCGGAAACACCTGTGAAGTAGATGAATTCTCACCCTAAGTAGCAATAGGGGGGTTGCAAGACACAGGTGTCTACGACCAGAGGAAATGCAAGGTGAATCCAGAACAACAACGCAGTTAACCTAGCTATGCTTAATCAATATTATGCTTACTTCACGAATTTATATCTCTGATCTAACAATCATTCAATAACAATATAATAGATAGAAAATAACACAACATCAACCACAAGATGACAAGATATATGTGGTTCACCCTCTCCCTAGGGCTACATCCACAAAAATGTGTTTCTTGATATATTAGATGGAAACATACAGTTCTATCTGTGCACTTAGTTGCAGATCTCTTTATCTATCTCTTTATCTCCCCTTCCCTGCACACCCAGTTGCAAGGTTGATCTTCGCACCCAACTGAAGATCCAGAATATAGACGCAAAACACTTCTCTCTCATCATTGCTCTCCTCAACAATAATAGTAACAACAACCAATGACAAACAACAACAAGACCAATAATAACCAACCCTCTCAACTCTTCTAGACCTTTATTTATACATTACATGACTCTTGGACAACCTTAGACTGAAGTCTAGGTGTCAAAACCCTAGATCCAAAACCCTAGGTCTAAAACCCTAGGTCCACTTGACCCGTGTTTTCAGGGCTTCGCCAGCTTGTCCTTCCTTATTTTTTGTGAGGTGCTCCAAAGTATCCATTGGTGTCTTCTTCCACTTTTTGAGTTGTCCACAATCCATCTTCTTCGTTGCTTTGTCTTCCTTGATACTCTCTTTCAACAGCTTGATTTTCATGTACTTCTTCCCTTCTTTTCTTCTTCTTTAACCACTTTGACCCTTCCTCAGTCGATGTGCCTTCCACACAGTTCCTATTTTTTCTTTCTTCATTAATCTTCACTTTCTTCCATAACCAAGGGCCAACAGGCCCCCAACACTCACATGTGACTCGTCCCGAGTCACTGTAAGAATGAACCTTTTGTATCACTTCTGTTATCTCCAAAAATGAACCGGTTAGTTTGTGTCATTTTTGGTGATGGCATGGTCATAAATAGAGTCCCATACTATTTTTCTTAGAATTTCAAATGTCAATATATGGGATATAGTTTGTCATTTCCTAAATAAATCGATTGTTAAAAGGTATTTTTAAGAAAAAATAGAAGAAAAATCTTTTCAACGGCTAACTCATGTTTTGAAGAGAAAGCGAGCCAGTGAAAGTTCAAGGTTTCAATGGCTAAATGGAATTTCGGACAACAAGCGAGCCGGTGAAAGCGCAAGCTTGGTTTTCTTTCTTCAGCATTTTAAAAAATTTGAAAGAGACATGTTGTACACATGTTATGTAATCATGATGGAATTTTAAATGGAGGCGGAGGAGCGGTTACACATTTTCACCACATCATAAATAGAATATGATGAAAGATTTGGTCTTACATATCATGTGGTAGACAGAGGACAGGTTAAAGAAGTGGAACGCTCGATCATCATTTCATTCAAATAATCAAGTACCAGATCCAAGTCTACATCAATCGTGGTTATCATTCCTTCTCTCAAATATTCACGACTTTCAAAGGCCATACTTGAGCTTCATTTTATCATTTGACAAATACAGAATTAGTTTCACTAGCGCCAACACTTTCCCAATTTGGAAAAATATCTGTGTTAACCATGTGCAGGTCAACCTGTAAAGATGGGAAACAAACGAGGAGGACCACCTCTGCAAAAATAATTGGACAGCATAGATTATTTGAAATCATGCCCAGAGGTTCATAAACTTTTCTCAGATGCAGGTTGTATTACATACGTTTAAAATCTGCAAGAGGGTCATCACCAAAGAACAACAGAAGTGTTTTAAAAATCATATGATGGGAAGAAAGCTACAGTAGGTTCTATGGAATTGATAGTCGATGAAGTTGCCATTGCTTCAGCTACTGGCTTACCCAGAACAGGTTAGATCTAGTTTAAGACAACAGTGACTAAGAACTTAGAATTTAGACCATACTTGAAATTAGAATTTCAAAGTATAATATGGAAGAAGAGCATTCATATTTCTTACCTGGAAGATAAATGGAAAAACCTATTCAAATCCATTCAGCTGTATATAACCTCAGAGGGAAGGTATGACAAATTGATGTTATATCATTTTAGACTTCTAGATCATTTCACAGGGAAAGTACTTTTAAATCTTCCTTTCTTTCTTCATAGAATTTTAACAAAAGTGTGCAATAAGGTTAGAGCTAAACCACATAGCATCAAGAATACCCTATGTCATTTTGGTCTTATTAAAATGATTATCCTGGAAGAATTGAGACAAAGAGAAAGAACTTGGTAGAACTTTTTCTTTTAAGAAGGTTTTGAGACCCAAACTCAACCTAAGAATGAAAAGAAGAAAGCAGGAAAGAAGCAGCCAACTCCTCATAGTATCTCAAGGAGAAGGAGGGCTCTCCCAAAGTCACCATAAGAGAAAAATTCTAGCTCAAAGACTAAGAAAGCTAAAAAGAAACTGGATTTTGAAACAAACCCAGAGCAATCTACAGTAAAGAAGGTAAATGTTTTAAATCTTCCATACACAGATTTAGACACAGAACCAGAGAAAGATGATGAAATTCCATCCATTGAAAGTCCAGAGCACTCCATGGAACCTGCACAAGATTTTGAAGTGTTTACTTCCTTTGAAGAAGGTGGAACATCCAGAAAGAGAAAGATTGGTGACTCAAAGTTAATCAAGAAATTAAGAAAGAAAATCAATCAACACAAAGTTTTGGAAAGAGTCATAAAGAAAAGATATTAAATCCTATCCAAAAACTTTGCTGAAATAGATAGGGATTTCGAGAGATTAGCTTTGAAAATAGTGAGGGAAAAGAAGCAGAAGAAGAAGATCATAGCAGATAAAAACAGTCTTTTGAGAATAGCTATATTCTTAAAAATCAAAAATAAAATCTTGAAAGCAAAGTTGGTTGCTTCTTCCCCTTTGAAACTGCTAGCAGAGACAGCTGTAAATTTAGCTAAAGACTAATACAAACAATGATTTGTATTTTGATCACAAAAGGTTTTCCCTTTTGATTAAAATAGAACTTTCATCGGCACAGGAGGCACAGTTACAACCAATTAGTTGTTGAAAAACAGAGATTTCACCCGATAATTAGCAAATTCTAAGGCGGAATAGCCAGTGAAACCGCAGAGAAGGAATTTTGAATATTTTGAGCTCGAACAGAGCGATTTTTGGGTGATTTAAAAGATAAGATGGCATCCAAAAATTAATCACCAAATTATGAAATATTTAGTTTCAAAGATTTGTGGAGATATCGTAGGTAGATGATCATATGGTCAATTAAAACTTTGTTCATAGCTGGTGAAATCTTTCAATTTTGAAGATATGTATCAACACATCAGAGGTGCATCATCATAAACACAAGATGTCAAAGACCTTTTGAAGACAGTTCGATTCATATGAAATAGTTTTTCAATTACCTAATTGTAATTAGTTTATACTATGTTTTCTATATTTAGAAATCCAGATCCATTTTTCAAGGATCTGAGATCTATTGTAAAGGTTATAAATACCTATCATTTTGGTAAAGGGGAGTTTCGATTTTGGATACAGGAACTATACTATTTTGTAACATACTTTTCCTATGATAATACAGATCACAATTTTCTCTCTCTATTGATATCAGATTTCCATCCTTTCTTCTGTACTTTATTTCAAGATTGTTTTAACTGCTAAATGACTGTTATCTCATTAGTCAGTTCATAGGTTTTACTTAACATTATTCTTCACTATATTATTTGACCCATCACATCTGTGGTTTTGGTTAATAAGTATAGATTTATTCACCCATTTTAAGGCTATTATCTAATTATTGATCCTTGAGAGCATTGGTTCATATGATTATTCATTTTGGTTGTCTAGAGGCCATACTGTAGTTGAGTTATCCCATTGATACACACACACAAAAACAAAAATACAAGTTTACTTTAAGTTACCAAGCATCTTTGACCTACAACCTCAAAGAGTTTCTTGGAGTGATAACAACTTCGATGGTAGACTACACAGAGTAGCCTGTGTGTTCTACTATGTCCCTCCCTATCATGTGCATATTGTCTTTTCTGTGTCTGGTACCTAGTTTCAACTACACCTGGTACCTAGACCCTTCTTCCTTTGCTTTCACTGAGAGTTGCAAGGAAGTTGGTTGTCACAATACAGCTTCAGCCTGATCCCATTCACTAAACCATCCTTCCATTCTCCATTAAGGGTCTTCAATTGTGTAGCTCCTCCTTCTATAACATAGGAAACTTTGAATGGTCTAAGCCAATGTGTCTTGAACTTTCCTAGATGCTTCATGAACTTGTTGTCATATAACAATACCAAATCTCCTTGCTTAAATGTTTTATTCTTGATGTGTATGTCATGGTAGGCCTTTTCCCGTTCTTTTGTACCTATTGATGAAATCCCGCAATAAATTTGTCTTCCTCTTGTTCCATCAACTGTGTGAGCCTGTCTTGAACAACGCTTGTGTCATCCATTATTGTAAATGCTGGAATTCTTAAACTAGGAACCAAATATTCCATAGGTACCACTATTTCCAGGCCATAAACTAACTTAAAGGGAGTCTGTGTTGTCAGCTTTTTGCAAGTAGTTCTATAAGCCTATAATACTACTGGAATCCTTAAATGCAATCATCTTTTTTAACACTACAAATCTTGGTCAACGTTGTCTCCAAGATCTTATTGAAATATTCGACTGTGCCATTCGCCTGAGGGTGATATGGCGTGCTCTTCTGATGGTGAACTTCTAACTCTTGAGTCAAGGCTTCAATAGTTTTTTTGATGAAGTGTGTGCCTTGATCACTCATAAGGACCTTTGGGCATCCAAAACTGGTTATGATATCATCAAAGATAAACCACACAAATGTATATGCACTACAGTCCTTAACTTCTCTTGCTTCTGCCCATCTGGTCAAATACTTTGTAGCAGTGATCATGTATCGAGCTCCTGTGCACCTTCTTGGTGGGTTGATAGGTCCCACAAAGTCAATATCCCATTTCTCGAATGCCTGTAAAGTTAGCTAAGGTGCTAAAGGAATTTCATCCCTTCTAGAATTCTTCCCTATCCTTTTTCATACATCGCAGGCTCTGTAGTATTCCTTAACATCCTTATGTAAAGTGGGCCACCAGAGGCCAGCTCTGAGAACCTTCTGTGTTGTTTCTTTCCCTACATAATGTCCTCTTGTGATGCCTTCATGTGCTTCTGTGAGAATCAATGGTCTTTCTTCCTCCATAATGCATCTCTTTAAGATCTCATCTGGTTCCATCATATATAATTGTCCAACTATAAGTTGAAAATCTACAGCACTGAATACCAATTATTTCTTATGAATAATTGTATATTCGTGAGGTGCCATTCCTGTGGATAGGAACTGGACTATCTCGGCAAAGTGATCATTGACTTTCCTGATGGCCAAAAACCGTGCATCTGGTAGTGCATCATCCAAACTAGTAGGTTTCTCTCCATGTTCTAACCTGGATAAGTGGTCAATTCCCTTATTCATCCTCCCTGGCTTGACCACAATTTCAAAATCATATTCCTGGAATAACAATAGCCATCTGCATATTCTTCCCCCCAACATTGGCTTGTTTACTAAGTACTTCAATGCAAAATGATCAGTGAACATCTTAAAATTCCCTCCCAGCAGGTAGTGTCTAAACTTGTGCAGCGCGTATACCATAGCTAAGACTTCCCTTTCAGTGGTAGTATAATTTATCTCAGATGTGGAAAGATTATTGCTTGCAAAGGCAATATGGTGGTGTTACCTATGATTTTGGTCATCATGATGGTGTATTGATGATGGTGTACTCAGGCTCCTCATAAGAACTTTCTCTTGAGGAAAAACACATTCATCTCTTCCCAGAAAACTCACTTTTGAAGAGATTTCGCAGGTTGCTAGTATCCTAGGGTGCGAGAATGACCCATTCTTGCAGGCTGCCTTAAGCTAGGGTGATAACTTCTCACACTGTGCAACATAGCTAGGGTGCGAACCTTCTCTAAAGCATTGAAAAAGATGAATTCTCGATGGTTCTAGAAGGGAATCTTTTAGAAGAATGGGTTGGCATTCGAATAGTTATCCTTGTACTGGATTCCCTGATAATGTCATCCCTTGAATTCCTTCAAACTTGTCCCGCACAACGGAAGGAACTGTTGAAAGCTATCGGTGGAATCGATTCGACGGATACAAATTTAATAATTTTTTACTTGGAGGATCACATTCCAAGGTTACCCCCACAACTCACGTTCCAGATCCAAGTGATTGTCTCTGACAAAAACATTTGTCAAACCGTTATCGACGAGGGTGCCTCGACATGTGTCATGTCTCTTGCTTGATGGAAAGCCATTGGCTCTCCTTCTTTGAATGAATCCCAGAACACTCTTAAAGCATTCAACGGCTCTGGTTTTAAGCCCTACGGTGTCCTTCCTTCGTTTCCCATCACGTTAGAAGGAAAAATGGTCCAAGTCGAAGTGGAAGTCTTTGACGCTCCCCTTGATTACAATCTTATGCTTGGCCGCAGCTGGATCGATTCCATGCGTGCAGTTGTGTCGACCCTTTTCCATGTGGTACGTTTCCCACATCAAGGTAAGGTCGTCACCGTCGACCAACTAACCTTCTTTAATTCGGATACTCGTACTGGAAACGTACCGTTCATCGCTAAAACCGCACCGGGTTATGAGAACGTCGATGTATGCCTTTTAAAAGACTCTTTGTTAATGGGTACTTTCCCCATTCCACCGCCCGATGTTACACGCTCGTCTTTTGCTTCCATCAACATGATCTCCACCTCGCCTCACGAACTTCCTGCGTCTCACGACCCCTAGATAGTACCTGACCCTGGAGATCATCTTCGTTTCGACGACGAAATGTTGTTAAGTCCAGTTGAATCCGCCTATCAGGCCATTCAATCGGCAACGCCTTCTACCCCTTCTCTTGGTGAGTTGTCTCCCGATCCTTTTCATGTCATTTTTCCCACATATGAGATGATCATGTCTGTCATGGAAGACACCCCTTGGGACGATGGGCATCATCATTCCATCCTCTTTCTAGAGAAGCATATCATTGAGAACTATCAACGGATCTCAACCCCGTCGACCGTTGTTGTCATTTCCACCGTTCCCGAGTCTACACACGATGTGTTTTCCAAAGGGAACTTAAGCAATATCTCGCCCACTATTCTCCTTGACATATCCGTCAAACCTGGGATTGTCGAAAATGTCCATATAGGAGCTTCGTGTTCTTCTGATGAAGTCCTCACCTACATGTCCCTTTTCAAAGAGTTTCGTGACATCTTCGCATGGAGCTACGAAGAAATGTCGGGTATCAACCCTGAGATTGTGATACATGAGATAAATACATACCCCGATGCTTAACCTGTCCGGCAACGCCTTCATCCAGTTCACCCATGTAAAGCGGCTGCTATCAAACTCGAAGTCGAGAAACTTCTTAAAGTCGGCTTTATTTATCTAGTGGCTCTAATAGACTGGGTTTCCAATCTTGTCCTGATCGACAAGAAACAAGGCACCATTCGTGTATGCATTGATTATAGGGATATCAACAAAGCTTGTCCCAAAGACAACTTTCCTACCCCCTTCGTCGATCAGATTGTCGACGATTGCGCCGGAAGTGAAATCTTCTCTCTGATGGATGGTTTCTTCGGGTATAATCAAATCATCATTGTTCATGAGGATCAACATAAGACCACTTTTATTTGTCCTTGGGGTACTTTTTCCTATCGAAAACTCCCTTTTGGTCTCAAGAACGCTGGCGCAACTTTTCAACGCGCTATGTTTTATGCTTTCCATGATATCAAGAACATCATTCAACCATATTTGGACGATTTACCCGCTCATTCAATGCGTCGAGTCGATCATCCAACCCACCTCTGAGCCATTTTCGTCCACTGTTGGTTCTACCGTATACATTTGAATCCTCATAAGTGTGTTTTCTGCGTAGAATCTCGCCAACTTCTAGGTTTTATCATTTCGCGTCAAGGGATCTGGGTGGATCCTTTAAAGGTTGAGGCGATCCTTAATCTCCCTCCTCCTTCTACTCTTCTCCAGTTACAAAGTTTGCAGGGGAAAGAAAACTTTCTTTGTCATTTTATCCCAAATTATGCCGAGATAACTCGTGGATTTACGTGGCTCCTCAAAAAGGGTTCAGAGTTCGTTTGGGATACCATTGCCAACAATGCTTTTGAAGCTTTGAAATTGTCCCTAACGCGTGCTCCACTTCTCTTTCCCCCCTGATTACAATCATGATTATTTCCTTTACCTTGCTGCCTCGGATTACACCATTGGCATGGTTCTCATCCAAGAGGATGATTCTAATGACGAAAATGTTATCTACTACTTGAGTTGAAGTCTAATGCCTATTGAAATCAAGTATTTACATGTCGAAAAACTGGCCTTGGCTACCGTCCAAGTCGTCCAACGCTTTCGACACTATATCCTCTCGCGCAAGACTACCGTGATTTCTCACTGCAGCCCTATGCAACACATTCTTACATGTCAATTGCTAGGGGGGAAATAATCCAAATGGATTGTGATACTCCAGGAGTTTGACTTGGAATTAGAATGCGCCAAGTCCAAGAAGTCCTTAGTTTTTGCTGAGTTGATATGCGACTTTCCCCATTCTGAAATGGAAACAGTAGCAGCTGATTCATAACCCGATGAATCTCTTTTCCTTATCAGCACTGATGATCTTTGGTATGGTGATATCATTATATATCTCCAAACCCAGACTTTCCAGCCAACTTTGTCTAGTACTGACCGACGTCGCATATGCTATCAAGCCCGTCAATATATTATCCTTGGGGATACTCTTTATCGTCGGGGGATTGACTCTGTTTTTCGACGTTGCCTAACATTCGACGAAGCTGAGAAAGCTCTGAATGACTGCCATTCTGGATCCTGTAGTGGTCATATGTCTGGGTATGCTATTGCTTAGAAGATCTTACGAGCAGGGTATTTTTGGCCTTCTTTATTTAACGACTTCATAATCGTCGTTCAAAAATGTCATGCTTGCCAGACCTATAATCAGAAGATACGGTCACATCCTTCTCCTCTTCACCCTATGGTCTCCGTTGGTCCCTTTGCGAAATGGAGCATCGATTTCATGACATTTGACCCTCACTCGATCGGGGGGCATGGTTACATCATCGTAGCCATCGATTACTTTACGAAATGGGCCGAGGCGATGTCGAATTTGACAACACTTGAAACACCACAACATTATTCATTTTTAATCACATCATAGCTCGTTTTGGTGTTCCCTAAGCTATCATCACTGATCACGGTAGCCACTTCAGAAACTTCATGATGTTCGAACTTACTAAAAATTTGGGTCTTCACCATGATAACTCAACGCCCTATTACCCACAAGCCAACGGCTAGGTCGAAGCAATTAACAAAGTTCTCATAACTACACTCCGACAAATGATAGGGATTCACAAAACAAGTTGGCACACAATGTTGTTTTCAGCATTGTGGGCTTACTGGACATCCGTCAAATCTGCTACTGGGTTTACACCTTTCTAGTTAGTCTATGGTTTGGAAGCTATTCTCCCGATTGAATGCGAGATACCCTCTTTAAAACTAGTTGTTGAACTCCTACCAAACACTTATGTTGAGGAAGAACGTCTATTGTATCTTATGCGATTAGATGAAAATCGACGAGATGCTACCCTAGTTATAGAAGCTCAGAAGAAACGTGCCAAGGCCCAATACGACAAACATGTCAAGCCTCCTGTTTTCTCCGAAGGAGATCTCGTTCTCCTCTATGATCAAGATCGAGATATGCTAGGAGCTAGAAAATTCGAAGCCATGTGGCGAGGTCCTTATATCGTTTGACAAGTTTTGGAAAAAGGACCTTATGAGTTAGTAGATTACGATGGTATCCCTTTGAGTGAACCCAGGAATGGGTTGTACTTGAAGAAGTACTATGCATAAAATCATATGTGCACGAGTACTTTTATTTTTATTGTATCATACTTCTTGTGTGTTACTATAGCTTGCTTTTGTCATTATCTAATCTCTGCCCTTATGTGACGTTGTGTTTGATTTCTAGATGTCCGAGTCTTCGCTACCCTATATTGGCTTCACTGATGGTGCTAGCCGTAGTACTTAGAACCTTTCTTCCGCTGCATGGGAAATTTACGCCCCTACAAACGAACTTGTCTCCTTACGAGGTATGTGTCTCAGCCATGTGACCAACAACATTGCAGAGTATAGCGTCGTTATTGAATTATTGGTTGATGTTATCTCGCTTGGAATCCATCATTTGGTTGTGCGACTCAATTCCCAGCTTGTAGTACTACAGTTAAGTAATGTCTATACTATTCGAAGTCCTACTTTGTTACGGGTGTATTTGCAAATTCGCCTCTTGGAACGTTATTTTGATTACATTGAATATCAACATATTCCTAGATGTCTAAATACATTAACTGATGCATTGGCTAACTATGTATTAGACAGACATTTGGATCATTTATAAATCAATCACATCAATTTTCATAACACATGATAAACCAATAGAAGCCATCTGTATATATAACGATCAAAAGAGTTTTTTACAAAAACAATTTGTCCGAAGACCAAAATGTCAAAATTTGAAGCTCATAGCTTCTACAAAGTGACATCATGGATGACGTTCATGGTAACACACGACTGCCCGAGCAACTCTACGGAGCAGTCGACTCATGGAATCTGACACTCCTACTGTATGACGTTGATCACGTCGTGGAACCTCTCCAAGAGGCATGTCTGGAATATCTGCTGTCAAACCCTATAGGTTTTGTTCCATTGCTTGATAATCCCCAGCTTCCCATTGTGGCACTGGCGCTACCTCTCCTCACTACTGAATAGGAGAAGTAACAGGAGGTCGGTAAGGTCCCACATCTGTGTCATCAAAAATGAATTTTGTATTTAGTATTTGAACGAACATATAAAAAACATTTGCATATGATAAAATTAACAAAAACATTTAAAAAGGAAAAAATTGTGTACTTCTTACCAAGTTCCCCCCACTGAGCATCCTCCAGCAGGACTAAGTCTGGATCTCCTCGGAAATCCAACCCGGCATAAGCATAATCGTCGACCATCAACATTTGTGGTCGCAGCCAGTCGAAGAAGGTATCATCATACTTGATAATTGGTCCAGCTACGTGTCGAGCCATGAGCTGACACCATCTCAGCATTCTTGGATCCTTGGGAGCCGGTAAATTCCACTCAACCTGCAGCCTCAGTAATGGAACCCTCTCGAGAAAGAAGGACACTAACAAAGATCCGTACCCGAATTGCTTCAGGTCACCTCGTCTGCATTTGGTCAACTGTTTTTTCATACTACGAAGCACAACATCTTCCGAGTTAAAAACCCGAGGTTCAGTACACTCTATGGCATACTGGAAGTAACTATGTAGCGCCATGTGAGGAGCGGAGCTCCCAGCCATCCGAGCTATGGTGAACAAGATAGTATGGAGGGTCAAATCCCGTACTCCCCAAATAGCTACTTTCCCTTTCTTCCTCTCTGCCTTGGAAACACAGTGTAAGTGGCAGTACTCACTCATGGGCAGCCCACCACCTCTGCTACCAGTCAGGCTCACGTGGTACCCCCGTCGTGACAGTCCATTCAAGAAGTAAATGTCCTCAATATCTAAGGACAATGTGTGGACCCCTACATGAAATACCTGTTGATCGGGATCCCACATATGCACAAGGTACTCTAATAACCTGATTTGGGCCCTCATGCCTGGGATACGAAAGTACTTCAGAAGACCACAGCTTCTCAAAGTAGCAATAGTGGGTGGATGATTTCTGGCAATGGAATTGTCTTCTTCGTGCTCCCTTTTGCACCATTCAATAACCATTTTGATGGCCAAATACCTACATAAGAAGCACAAGAAGAGGATTAGTAACTCTATTCATGAATTGGTTCTCTTTCATTGAGCAAATTTTTTAAAAAATTTTGTGCTTTGCGGTTCTCGCAGGTGCCCTTTAGGCATAGTGCGAGAACCTCACAGGCTGTTGTGGGCTCACCTGCGAGAATGACCCATTCTAAAAGGTCTCGTGTAGCCCACCTATGAGAATGGCTGAGCGCAAGTAGGGCTAAAAAAACAAACTCAAAAATGAGTTTTAACCAATGAAAATGCAAAATAAAACCATGAAAGAGTAGAGGACAAAGATCCTACCTCACTGTCGTTGACGGCTCGTCGAATGGATGCTCGTAACTCCTGCAATCTGATGCCAAACTTTGAGGGTAAAAGAGGGGTTTTGGGGATCAAATAGTGAAAAGTGAAAATGATATGGTAAAAAGAGTTTTTATTTCTTTATATTTACTTTTACCATGTTATTTGAATTTTTTATAATTATTTATTGATTAAATCCTAAACCCTAATGTCCTTTTGAGTGTAACTTTTGCAGGCATAATGACTTCGATGTTCATATACAGGGATGCGGACATAATTTTTCTTTTTTCATCGCATGTTTTGATTGTTTTTTATGGTTTTTGTATAAAACCTCGAGCTTGGTCTTTGTCCGTTCTCGCGCTCAAAAATACATGAGAATGCGATCAAGCATACTTTTATCACTTTTTCGGGCTCAACAAGGTTATACGAAAAAGGAACCCCCCTGGAGTCCTCTTTAAGCTCTTTTCAGACTCTCTAAAAATGAAAAGATAGTCGAGCGACCTTGCTATTTTCATGCTCGATAAAGTATTTGAAGAAAGCATCTGGTGGGCGATAATTTATCTCTTTTTCGGTCTCATCATACTACTTTATGAAAAATGAACTGAGAGAGTTCTCTTTTAAGTGTTTTTCCAGACTCTATAATCATGAAAAAATTTCAAGTTTTCTATCTTTGGAATCGTTAAAAAAACATCGACAGACCCGTAATGGGATCGAACCACTCCTTCTTAGGGTTTGTTAAACATACTCCGAAGGACTTATCCGAAGGATAATATTATATCAACAAGCATATGTTATCCTCCTCAAGCTTGCGTAAAAATAAAGAGGTACTCGCCATAAATGGTGGGGGAAAATTTGGGAAAGGGATATGTTATCATCTTCGTATTGATTGGCAGTAAGTGTCACTCTTGAACATGACACCTCCTATTCATTATATTTGAAGCCGGTTTGGGAAATCCATTTGTCTCTCGTTCGATTTTCTACAAGGTCATTCCCTGTGTCATATTTGAGTCAATGCTGCCAAATTATTGGTCGTGTCGTTCATATGTTCAAGCGAAGTTCATATGAAACCTCTATTGAGTCGGACATCTACAGTTGTCCATTCTCTCCGTGTCGACCTTCCCTGTGTCCAGTTTAATTTACATCATGCTTTGTTTCACCTTAAAAATCTATTACTCATTTCGTGTCATTGATGGGGGATACATCAAGGCCCTCCTGTAACGAATTTTTTTCCGTCGACTTCAGCTCATTATCCAGAAACAAAACTTAGAAATTATTTGGTACCTTGGAGCTTGCATGCCTCAATGGCAGGTTTCCTTGCTTTCGACAGTGGGTTTACATCATTGACCCCTAATCGAAATATTCCATCGGATGTTTGACCTCAACTCACTCATTCACACTCGATGGATTGTACTAGAGTAATTTGGGAGTCATTGACATCAATGGTGATTTCCCTCGCACTTGTTAACGGTTTCATCAATGACCGGTAATCAAGTGGTTTATGCCATGTTCGACTTCAACACATGTAATCACATACATCCACTTTGTATGTCTCGTGGCTATGTCATCTTAATTTGAATTTTCTCCCACAGTGTATTCCTGGTGGCTATGCTATATTTTGACGGCATGGATCTACAGTGTATGATTGGTGGCCATGACCTATGTCTACAATGTCATCTGTCTGTGATCTGAGTATGGGAATGCCTACCTCAGAATTAATATATGTGATATTCTGCAGATGCTTGGTTGTTCACAGGTTTTCGATTAGGTGCACTCCTAGTTTTCGACACACACATGCAACTTACAAATTCTTTCGGCTATCACTGGTTTCGGCCTCATACTTTGGGGGGCATTCTGTTACCAATGATTTTGGTCATCATGATGGTGTATTGATGATGATGTACTTAGGGTCCTCATAAGAACTTTCTCCTGAGGAAAAAGACATTCATCTCTTCCCAGAAAACTCACTTTTGAAGAGAGTTCGTAGGTTGCTAGTATCCTAGGGTGCGAGAATCACCCACTCTCATAGGTTTCCTTAAGCTAGGGTGACATCTTCTCGCACTGTGCAACATAGCTAGGGTGCGAACCTTCTCTAAAGAATGGAAAAAGATTAATTCTCAATGGTTCTAGAAGGGAATCTTCTAGAAGAATGGGTTGGCATTCGAATAGTTATCCTTGTACTGGATTCCCTGATATTGTGGGATAATTCTTATCTAAGTAACCATCTCATTCTCTCCTATATATTGATGGAATTCTCATGGAAAAGGTTAAGCAAGATTCATTGGAGAATTGGTGAAAGAATTGTGTGAAGGACTTAGCTTGAACATGAGCTTGGAGACTCTAGTAAGTCTATCAAGACGATTTGATCTTCTTCATACAAGGATTGAGCAAGTGTGTGTGTTGGAGCCAAGACCCATCGAAAGGAAGCTTGCGACATCAAGGTGATCAGGTTTTAATCTTCTACTTTCAATTAATATGATACAGTGGCATGTCCATTTCCCATAAAGTCATTTTCGCTTTATTGTGTAATTCCTTGATCATACACATAAGTTGGCAGTTGAATATATTTTGCTATCTTCACTTTGGTTGGTTTGTGTTGTCTTGGTCTTGACCTCACAAGATCACCGGAGTGAAGCGGGAGCAACAGAGACCCTAGGAAGCGATACAAAGGTATGTTACTTGTTCCTTCCTACTAGCTAATTCAATGGTCAAAACTTAGGGAAAGAGTCATGTCCTGTCCTGTTTTGTTCTAGATCCAGGTGGATCTAG